>OX637655.1:3975258-4235175 GCA_951802225.1 Euspilapteryx auroguttella
AAGAAGAGCATCTATAAAGGTAGTTAAGGACTTATATCTTATACCCAAATATACCTTTATAATTAAGCCCTCCAAAATCCTTATAAGCTTGCGATTGCACAGTTGCCCTTCGACAAAGAGCTATTCAGAAGTACTCTACTACTAAAGGCGCCCCGTAGTCTTCTACCATACTCATGCATTACTTACTCCACAATATTGTTAAATGTTTGGCTGGTACTAGGTGTCGAGAGCCATTAACATTTCTTTTATAATACAACCATTTAACGATGATTTCCGAGTCATGCGCTTGAGTAGTCGGGTGAGGTTGGTTTGAATTGAAAGGATTAATACGGTTTCAGACTTTGCAATTTTAATCATTAACTTAAAGCGAACTTTGCTATGATTACGATAACTATGATTTTAGTTTATTGTGATTTATTATCAATTAAAAACTTAATATACCATACACATATAACTATGGTATACTAAGTTTTTGATTGACTAAGATATATTACGTATATTAAAATGCAATTAAAAAAAAATTAAGTACCTACTACGGCATAGTAGGTACTTAATTTTTTTTATTGCATTTTTTATATAGGTAATCTATCTAAATAAACAATGGAATGCGATAAAATAATGTATTGCATGCCATTATTTTATTAGTTTTTCTTAATTCCAAGGCAGGTAATATTTTTTTTATGATATTAAACCGACAAAGTTATAACGTTGAATTAATGTCAGTGAAAGATTTTGTAAGATCCCTTAATCTGTTTTAAAATAAGAGCCAATGAGCCAATTCCTACACATTTTTTGTCACTGTATGAAAACACCGTTATCACTTATCTTAAGCTATTGTGCAAATATCGTAATTCCGTTCCGTAATAGCCCGCGGCCACTTCCACCATCCACGCAGGAAGTCGGAACTCTTTACCTTAATGTTAGTAAAGTACCAACTATACATTATTGTTTGGCCATTCAGGAGCGCGGTAGAGGGCTACCTGAAATAATCACTGTTTTTGCTGCATTGTGTAACAAATATAACGGATATAGGAACATTGTTACTCTAATAAGTAGGTATGTTTAGTATTTTTTTCT
This sequence comes from Euspilapteryx auroguttella, assembly GCA_951802225.1. Classification (NCBI taxonomy): domain Eukaryota; kingdom Metazoa; phylum Arthropoda; class Insecta; order Lepidoptera; family Gracillariidae; genus Euspilapteryx; species Euspilapteryx auroguttella. Next base: position 3,976,336 of record OX637655.1, read on the forward strand.
AACTACATTAACCATTGAGGTCTATGTACTAAAACGTGTACATATATATTCTTGGAATGTAACCGAAACTAAATATAAAATTTAATGTAATGGTAAAGTTTAGGCTGATTTTCAAAATATTAATTACCACTTAACTCCATTGCCATAAACTATGCATCTTTAAATTACATCTAGGTATATTGACTCTCAATGTTGAGCTAAGCAAACATAATTACGTAGACACGTGCAGTATAACAAATGCTTGTCATTTAGCGAAATTTCATAAAAAGAGTGCCGCGCCGGAAAAATGCCTTTAATAAATCAAAATAATCAGAAGCATGCGTTACGTTACTATGTGTGAAATTCCATACGAATATTGCAAGGCACGCCAGTCACCCGCGAGGGTTAATAGTGATGTTCTGTCCTCGCAAGAGATTGATATCGATTATTAAAATAAGATGGTTCTAACATTTATAAACACTCTGTTATAATAGGTACTTGATTTTATAACTACTGCTTGCTTCTGATACTCTGTTATAATAGTGCTTAAGCTTCTGATAAGTAATGAATATTTATATATAAGTATTTTTTCTTTAAGTTATTACAAAAACATAACATAATCTCACGCCTTTTTATTCCCCGAAGGGTTAGGCTGAGGCACCAGCTCAAGAGCCGGACCCACGTTAAGCCGAATTTATGCAAAAACTCTTGTATAAATCGCCTTAAAAGTTTTTTGAGTGCATCATCGTTTTTACTTACCTTAGTCTTACAATTTAAAACAATCGATTATGCGAGTAAAACTGCGGGTCCTGGTTTATACTGAAATCTGATAGGAGGTAATGCAAAATGCAAAGTGATGAAAAAACTTGGCTACATCGATACTTCTTTTGCACAGCTCTAGAGTGGTGTGGGGTAAACTGGAACTCATTACCGCCACGTGACACGTGCTTACCCCACTCTCCCCACGCAGAGCATTTTACCAATGAGTTATTGAGTGGCTGAAAGCTCGTGTGTTACTGGCTGGCAAATAATATTTTTCTGTTCTTTTTAACACCTATGTTACTTGGAATTATATTAAACTAGCTGTGCCCCGCAATGTTCCTCGCGGTTTATTACTGCAGAAAATAGTACACCCTGCACCCGCAGCACGACGGACTATTTGTCGAATATTTCTGTCACTTTTGATCGCTTTTGACATTTAAATGCGGGAAAATGTATGGAGACGATCGACAAAAGTGACAGATAGATACGACAAATTCCACAAATTGTACGTCATGCTACGGGTACAGAGTGTCAGCTAACTCTATACCAAATATAATTGAAATCGGTCCAGCCGTTTAGACGTGAAGAAGTAACAAACATAAACACAAACTTTTGCCTTTATAGTATTAGTGTGATTTAGCTCCTAAAAATAATTAAGTAACACTCACAAAACATTTTAGACCAAATCACTATAGGAAGTGCTACAAATTTTAAAGTTTTCATGTTGAACGAAGTCATGTATTGCGTAATAGGGGAAGTTTATATGTTACTGAACTAACACCTATACTATTTTAAAAGCAGATTTAAGTACCCTATCAAGTTGTTTCTGTCGTACCGTTAAAATCGACACAAGCTGTGAACAATTGCAACCATCATTGATTGATGACACGAAATTACTTCAACAAAATGTCACACAACATAAGTGGTAGCTATTTCCACCCATTTGTGAGCCTTCTAATTGAATCGTACGTGATTTATTATTGCAGCGATGATGTATCATTTTTTCAATAGCACTGGGGTTGGATGTCCATGGACGCAGATACATGTTCGACAGACATGAGGTCACGAATGCAAACATAATCTTAACGTAGATATTTATTTAGTAGAGAAAAATAACAATAAAAGCGATTATGTTTCGGTGTTTGGTATCACGTAAAAACTACCTATAGTACTGACCGGATTAAAATAAAACATAAATCGTGGTTTACTAATACAGATAAACAAAGTTTAACAATAGTCCATTTTAATGATATTGGGTAAAATTTATATTGTGAGGCAGTTTACTGTGCCAGCTAGTATAATGTATTTTTTTTAAGATTCCACTAATAATAATTATTATATTTTTAAGACAAGTCATGAACTAATATAGCAATGACATTTTTGTTGATATAAAAAAAAAAAACTAAATTACTCGATACCACAGCACAACCAATTATGTCGGTTGCAAATGTTCTCCTTACTAGTATGTCGGACAAAGTTTTTAGGGAATGGATTTTTGTTTATACCCCAGGATTTGTGGGACGAATTATTACAGCAAATGTTCACATCCGCGCGTTTTAACTGCTCCGCCATTAGGGAAGCCCTTGGATTTTTTAAATATTAATTTGGGGTATTGCCAAGTTAGTCTAGAGCAAAAAGATTATTAAACTACTAATAAGTACTTACTTATAAATGATTTTGGTATAAAAAAATAATAAAAATGTGTCAATTTGTTCTTTAAAGTATACAATTAATTATTTTAAATTGCATCGGGAACATCAAAGTCTAGTCTCTGAACTCTTAGTACATCTATACCAATATTATAAAGAGGAAAGATTTGTTTGTTTGTAACGAATAAGCTCCGGAAATACTGAACCGATTCAAAAAAAACTTTCACTGGCAGGAAGCTACACTATCCCCGAGTGACAAAGGCTGTATTAGATTTTCAAAAAAAAATAGGGAAAACTTAAACTGAAATAATGTAACATAAGGTGCAATATTTTTTCCGTTGTTAACATATTTTGACAGGTGGTTTGTTGTCGTTTTTTGTTTTTTTATTTGCCCATTCTGGGCAGTCAAAAGAACATAGTCTATAGAGCCAAGTCTTTAGTAGTATCTTATATTCTATGGCGTAACGTAGTAAGCCGGGACAGCTCGTAGCTTAAACTTTTTACTTATAATGTAATTTTCATTCTAATTAACTTGTTTTTAATGTTATTCAAATATAGTAGTCAGAGCCCCATCCGCCGTTCTATTACATAAAGACAATCTACCGTACTTCAGGTTTTTTTAAATTATAATATATAAAAGTATATAATAAAAAATATATTATATACAATATATAAATATAATACTAATCTACCCGGCGAACTTCATACCGCCTAACCTTTTACTATATTAAGTACTTAGAGACCGCTTGAATCATTGAAAAAAACCTCATCAAAATCCGTTGCATAGTTTTATAGATTTAAGCATACATAGGGACGCGGGAAGCGACTTTATTTTATACTATGTATTGATGATAGTCCACTGCCATGCGTGGTGGCGATTATGTCGAACCCCCCCCTCCACAATGTTTTTCCTTGTGTAGATCATTGGAAGAGACCTACGTCCAGTGGAGGACGTCATCAGCTGATAAAATATTGTTGATATAGTTAAAGATCCAACGGTACCTGCTTCTTATAAATGTTAATAAGAGTAATTAAAAGGCGTGAAACGGAGATGGGGTCAAAGAGCGACAACGGATAAGAGACAATGCGCCGGGCGAAGCGTTCCACGTTCCACCGTGATGCAGGGATGGCGCTGCCATGATTCAACACGACTTACGTAAAAAATATTTTTTATTACCATACAAGGAACATTTACAACAAGGAAACATTTCTTTATTTTTTAAGAGAGAGACCTAATTATATACCATCAATTTAAAAAAAAAAACGGAAATTTTCAAAAGCTTTTTTTTTAGCATCAGAGTATTTTGCCTACAAGTAGCATTATAAAATGAATCAAATCGTTATGGTAGTTTCTTTCATTGTTTTTCTTATGATGATGATGAAAACTTTTACAAAGGCTATTTAAAGATTTAAAGATTTCCATCGGCATTCATCATTAATGATTGTTTTTATTTTTACGAACGTGGATTTTGATTTGAAAAAGATGCATAGTCAATGATGACTGAAATAACTAGAGTCAACCATAGCTTGCGTTAGGGTTGGCACAAACACGAACAGACCTCACCGGGGTTCACACAGAGCGTACGGAACTAACATGACATTAGGGGTGTCGCGTCCGCGTGTCTCAGTTTTTGTCGGCGCCCGGCCAGTCGGAAACTGAGCGTATTGTGATTTTGTGACAACTGACAACCCTCGTGGGTGCCGTGGTTCGTTCCACGGTAGCTTGCTGAGGATTCATGTTCTTTTTATTGTTTTGTTGAAGTTGAAAATCGTTCTGCCACATAAGTAGTGTTTTATTTACTATACTTACCTACCTAACTTGACGAGAATGTCAGTATTTAATTAACCCCTAGTTTGTTGAACTAACCACACGCGTCCAAGATGGCGGATTTTTCTTTTTTCGCAGCTGTGGGAAGCGCCACTGGCCTTTCAGCCGAGAAAAGACACACAGACATGTTAACTTTAGTCTTTCTCACAGAAAGTCTAATGGTAACATTTTATTCAGATAAGTATAATAGAAAATATGACCTACCTATATCTTTGTTACTAGGATCGCATGGAGTTCGACAAAATGAAGTCTCCTCCACATCTCAAAGCAGCTAGAGCATCCATCTAACAATGAGCGCAGCGAGCGAGCGAGCAGCGCCACTTCCCTGATGTGATGAAATGAGGCCCTCTCTCACACTTACATACCATTTCCTATGTATTAAGCATATAAGTCGTACCTATAAATATTGGAATAGGTATTTTTTAAGTTCATAAAAAAATCCAGCATTTTAATATGATACTTTTATAAGATCATTCAATGTTTGAACTTCGTGAAAGCCATGCATCATCAATATTAATATCATCAATCAATACATCGATCGCTTCTCGGGTCTGTCCCTATGTGTGCTTAAGTATATCTTTAAAACTATCCAACGGATTTTGACGCGGTTTTTTTTAAGATAAAGTAATTCAAGAGGAAGAATAATACATGCACAACATAGTAATAAGTATGGCGGTACAAAGTTCGCCGGGTCGACTAGTATTTTTATATTTTTCAAATAAAAAAACATACCTCTATTTAGTAGGCGGTATCCGGTATCCCACAAAAATAAGTAACCGTCATTCCTCGTCGGTTTACCAATAGTAATAAAAACAGTAAATAAGATACCCCTATACATAATAATCAACTCCCCGTGGTCAACAGAGCTGAACCTTGGTCGGTCACGTACCATTGGCCACAGGGCACCACCTATATAGGGCTTTGCGTGTTATCATAACCCCACCAACGTGGTTCAGTGCGCATTGATGTTGAATGTGAATTCGAAGGTCTGGGTTCCTGGTGCAGGCTTATATTGTTATGATTGATCGATCGATGTTGTTTCATGCATCTGAGTGCGTTGGTATGTTTTTGTATATGTTTCGGGCATTCTATACATAAAGTAGGTACTCTAAGGTTCTAAAGGACTCAGAGGGGCTATTACGGCCGCTTTTGAAATATTGCTTTGCGTCCTCTTTGCGTTTTTTTTTTGGTATTGACTTCGAAACTCCAGAGTACAAAAAGCAGTGTTGCAAATTTGGCTGTAATAGGCTTTCTGGTCTGATTGTTATGCCTAAATATTATAGCAACTTTTGTTTTATTGTTCTAAGTTTTTTTAATATATGTTCTTAGAGCCCCTGAACTTGACATGATGTAAGTGAACTGAAATACCCGTATATAATTTAAAATGCTAATATTGTTTTTTATGTAAAAAACAATAAACAAAATAAAACAACAGCTGAATAACATATTATTGCCCGACAATATTAAGGATCTTCACATTAAAACGCTCTAAAAGGCCAATAAAGTCATAAACCCCGCGTCTCCTGTGGCTAACCTAATGATGCCATTTGCTACGGAATAAACAAATAAATAATACACTTCTAGTGATGACCTTGCTTTGACCTTGCTCTATTTCGATATATACATGATGTTATTATTATTGTTATAGAATTGGTTCAAATATTATCATTAAACGTTTTAATTAAAATATATTATAAAGCCATATACTTACCCGCTTACCACAAAAAATTAAACTTGATGTTAATCTGAGACCAATTTTAAACAACTTAATTTGTACGAATTACAATAATTTTACATTCTTTTTTTATTAAACTTAAAAAAAAAGTTTTTATTGAATTCTTAGGTGACATCATAATTATGTCTATTTATTATTAAACAATTTTTAAAAATCGCGTTATGATATAAAAATTAATGGCAAAGTTCAGATTTTAATACCAAGCTACGATTTGAGAACTTTCTCGATTTAAGTGTAAAAAGAAACTCCCTTTAAACTCACTCGCAGGTGGATTAACAGTTAAGATGTGAACAGGTTTATGAGTTAAATGTCAGATGTTTAATTGTTCTTCCCCAAATTAACAGCGTTTAGCCATCGACCTGCTGGCACGCGCTCATTTATCAGTTTATATTTATTTTTTTGAGTGTTCTGTTTTTTAAGTTAGTGGAGGTAGAGAGAGGGCGAGAGTACGAGCTGACCGGCAGTAGAGAGGTTGCAATTACATATTTTACAATTATTGTTACAGGCTGACGAAAAAGAAAAAAAAAATTAAACGACAGTCATTCATCTGTATTAAAAGGCAAGGATGAATGAAGCCAAAGTAAAAAAAAAACTTATGGCGATAGATGGTGATTGGAAAATATTTTGTAATGGAAAAGTGTTTTTTTTTTTTTTTGTATGGACGCGTACCGGCTATACGTAGCTCTTAATTCTTAAAGTTTTCTATTCATTCTATAACGCTTACTATCAGACTTCACTACCACCACTTAACCACATGGTGCAAAACTACACTTCCAATGAATAATTAATATCTTCTAAACCATGGCCGAAATCAAAAATAAGGATCTTTGACTCCCTAGTTAATCTTGCTTAGAATTTTAAAGGCCCTGTTGTGTAGCATTTAGGTTCAAAATCTAAGGAATAAACTTTTTATTGAGCTAAGTGGCCACTTTAGTTTCAAAAACGTATATTTCTAAGATCCTAAAAACTAGACAACTAAGCTTTAAAAATCCAAGCAAGATTATCTAGGGAGTCAACGACGCACTTTTTTTATTTTGACCATGGTTTAGAAGATTGTATTTATTTATCGAAATGGTGCTAGTACCGTATACGTTCGCCCCTTAAACAGTTCAACTGTTTGTTTCGACAGCTCAAAACATATTGAACTGAACAGTCGAAAAAACAACGGTTTAACTAACGGAGCGTGTAATTTGGTATCATTCGGTCATTAGTTGCAGTCGGCAATAAGACGGCCGGAAAGACTTTTTTTATAAACACATCGCAATTAACTAGTGAAATGATAATCGATGGTTTCGATGGACGCACTTTTAACCCGTCTGTTGTTAATTTTAATTCGTAATAAAGTGAATGTTATTTAATTGAGATATTATTAGTTGTGGAAGTTTAATAGTATACACACATCTGTGAACCACGAGACACATCGGCAGCTAATGATATTCCAATTCTATTTTCAAATTATATATAATATGTACCCAATTTGTACATTGTTTGCCTTTTTTTGGCGAAACGAATCTGCAAATTGTAGGTACCTAATAAAAAATTACAAATTAAATAAAATTACGCCAATTTGATGTATAATATGTGTGGAATTACTTTGTTTGTGTTTTTGTAACTTCAGTTTATTTTAATTTACAAATATTGTTATTACATTTATGTCATTAAAAATATATTTCTGTGTTTTAATGAATTTCCGAAAAGCTACAGCAAATCACTAGCAGAAAGCAGAACACAATCTCCGCAAAACAATGTATCAGCGGAAGCACTGAATCACCACTCAAACAGATAAGTGAAGGCGTCGGCGGGGGTGAGGCAGGCGACGGGAGGGTGTGGGGTGCCGGAGGTGGCATTTGGCACGGGCAATTGACGACGCTGATAGGATCGCGAGCTGAGGCAGCAGTCACTGGCTGGATAAAGAAAGAAAAAGAAAACATACGAAGATGATGCTCTTTTGTTTCTCTTTAAAAAAATTGTTAATGCTTCCATCCAAGGCAGTAAAAAATCATTCGAAATTATATTTTCACATTCATTTTCAACAATTCATGTCAGAAATATTTACAAATCTCTCATCAAATAAGTTCATCAAGTAGTACTAGATCCTGAATTTTTTTGTGTCTTGTTATTATTATATCAGTGGGAAATAAATAAGGGTGTATAATTACTTAAAACTAAACAAATTGATAGGTTCCATCTATATTTTTCATGATTCATCCAGATACTACAGTGCGGTGTCGGCTCGCCGCTGTGATACGCGTTCAATCCGACATCCGATAAAGATATACGACGAGCTTCTATACGACCTTCGGTTTTTCATCTTCTGGGGAGATTGAGAGATTGTGAACTTTTTGTACCTTTCAAACAATATATATAAACACAAGGTATCCTAATGAAAGTCTAGTTCACTTCAATATCAATAAATAAACATAGAGGTATTCTATTGCATGAGGCGAGTCGATTCAGGGTCAACAGGTTTATCCCTCGAATAACTAGCAAACCGCCTCACTTCAGTCAAATAATTCTACATCAAGAAAGGGGTATAATATAAAAAAAAAATGCTTCACAAATTCCTGAACAGAGATCAAATTAATTTGCCGAATTTCCGCTTAACTAACATGACCTACCCTACTCTAGAGCAAAACCTTGTGGCGATATTTTATTTGTCATCCTAGGCCGATAATTATAGGTATGTAAGTATTGACTTTACACACAGTATCAAGAATTTTCCGTAATTCAGTTGTACAGTTTTAAGTGCATGGGCGGATCCGTGGGCAAACGTTATATTAATCCCTATTGGGAACACGGATCTCATTACAGAAGTCGATCAGCTCAATGCGCCGTGACGCTCCGCAACCGCTCCTTATGAGTCTTGCGGGAGGCACAGTGGTTCCAAAGATGACGTGAACGGATAATTTTTTTTATAAAAAACATTGGCCTTGCTGAAAATTAAGATGATGTAGAAAATTTAACACAATGTGAACTAAGTGTATAATTTATTAAAATTTTATAAAAAAAAAACAAAAAAAAGGAGATAAGTATTATAAGTACTTGAAAAACTGGTTCTGAAAATTAATTTTAGAAAGCATTTTGTTACTAATCTAATAATTTGAGAAGATATTCTTTACTAGAAATTTAAAAACCACTAAACAAAACCAATAAAAATACTTCACCCACTATACCAGTGCTTAAAAAAAAAACTCAAAACAACAACAAAAACCCAGCAAATATGCTAGTTCTCCCTCGCATTGCTATTACTTGACATCGAGTGTCGATGTTGAAGCGGAATAGACAGAAAACTGGCTGGTGATTTTCTTTTTTTTCCCAGTGGTTAGCTGAAAATAGTCGCAAAAATTCCATGAGCCGCTAGAGCTAGCCCACCGTGCCCGACTTTATAGCCGCGATAACAAAGCCCGCACAGATTGGGAAAAAAGCTCCGACGCAACTGCTGAAGCCGAGCTTTCAATCTCTATTGGAGTTTAGGGATCATATCCAGTAATGGGAAATCTGGATAGAATAATAAGTTTCTAATATAACAGTAGAGTTTAGGAAAAACTACTTGAAAAGCTCGTTGAAGCTGTGCTTATTATACCTAATGAGAGTAATGTTATTTTGTTACTTAGAACGGGTAGCGGTATAGGGTTGATAGTTTATTTATTACTAGAGGCTGTCCCGCGGTATTTCCCACGCAGATTTCTCATAAACACAAAAATCCCGTTTTTTCCCGTTCCCGTGGGAATTTCGGGAAATCCCTTCTTAGTGCTCACCTACACCCCCCAAGGCACCCACGTGCCAATTTTCAGCTTTCTACGCCCAGTAGTTTCGGCTCTGCGTTGTCTGTCAGTCAGTCAGTCAGTCAGTCAGTCAGTCAGTCAGTCAGTCAGTCAGTCAGTCAGTCAGTCAGTCAGTCAGTCAGTCAGTCAGTCAGTCAGTCAGTCAGTCAGTCAGTCAGTCAGTCAGTCAGTCAGTCAGTCAGTCAGTCAGTCAGTCAGTCAGTCAGTCAGTCAGTCAGTCAGTCAGTCAGTCAGTCAGTCAGTCAGTCAGTCAGTCAGTCAGTCAGTCAGTCAGTCAGTCAGTCAGTCAGTCAGTCAGTCAGTCAGTCAGTCAGTCAGTCAGTCAGTCAGTCAGTCAGTCAGTCAGTCAGTCAGTCAGTCAGTCAGTCAGTCAGTCAGTCAGTCAGTCAGTCAGTCAGTCAGTCAGTCAGTCAGTAACGGAAGAGTTTTATATATATTGATTTACGGAATAATTTATTATGTAACACTTGCAGAGGTCTATTTACGGTGACACTAGCACCAATCGCCAAAAAAAATATACCAAAATATAAACCATGGTCGAAATGAATATGTTTAATTTTATGTTTACAGCGTTTTGGATTCTTTCCTGTTATGTGTGCTTATATAAATCAATCAATCAAATTGCTTAGAATTATTTAAAGCACTGTTGTGTAGCTTTCAGGGTAAAGATCAAAGAAATATACTAAGTAATGCTAAAACTCGCCACAGATGTCTCCGTTTTGGATTTGATTTTTTTGCACTTATATTAATATTCATTTAAGGCCAATAATATTCAATCTCACCCTACCCCTAATCTTATTGTCATCTCATCCCATTCCTAGTTCTTCAGAATTAACTACAAGTAATTCTCTACTGCACAAACTAAGTTTTTGTAGCAAAGCGACTCCGAATCACATTTGGCGCTTCTATATTAGAAATGAAGCAGTTTTATTTTATTAAGGTTAATTTAAATAAAGGCCACAAATCTACAAAATCTTTAAAACTTTTTTTTTTCAAATTTCCATTCAGTTAATGTCCATCGTTGCATAACATAGATATGAGCATAATCTGTCACTATTTGACGACGGTCGGACTTAACACGTGCCGATGCAGATTTTTTTTGGGAAAATTTTTATATCCGGTGTTGAAGGTGATTAAGTGTAAATGACGAAGGTCCGAGGTATTTTATCGTTATACGATAAGTAGATTTTCAGAGATTCATGATTTATTTTTGTGTACTGAATTGAATCATCCTGGTTCAATATTAACAAATCTGCTGCTCGACTGAAACTAGATATACCTTTTTCAACAAATCCTAGTGAATAAACACACACACATGTGTGTTTGGAGGGGCCAGTGAGGCGAAAAAAATAGGACGAAAAAGAAAAATAACGAATTTCTATTCAGCCAGACCACCCGACAACTAATTGGACACGGACACACCGCAAGCCCAAAAACCTACATACGTCCGTCCGATTTCACGAAAATAAACAAAACAGAATCAAGTGCACGGGCTCAATCGATACTCACTCGACGAGCTCGACCGTCAAACTTTTGTAATACATACACCCATGTTGGAAATACTGGCATACCAGCTACGCTAATACGACGGCAACAAAGAAAACATAACTCCTATTCGAAATCAAAAAACCATGATATCTCAACGAACCGTTTTTGGTGAAAAAATCCCCAAAAGTAGGTTAGTAATACGGGTTTCAATAATACAAAGGGTACTCTTGAACAATGCCGCTCTTCTGACACACTATTACATGGTGGATATAATTAGTTATGGTGCATGGATTTAGATGTTGTTGCGATTATTTTTTTGAATGCGCAAAATAAACATCTGCTCTAGATCTGGAGTAGACAAGCCTATTGAAACGTCAACAGTAAACTGATACGTTAGCGGAATAATGCCGTTCAAAAAATGGTCACTATTGCATATTTCAATGATGTAGTTTTTGAGCTCGATTATACAGCATTGAAAGGAATAAGCGAATAATAATTGTAAAGCTTAGCTTCCCACCCACTCTCCCTAACAACATTCTCTTGAATTTAATTTGCAATCGAAATTTTATACTTTCGCGGATATCAGGAGCGCTATTATTAAAATAATTTTAGTTATTACATTTTATTACACCATAAGATTTTAATAATAGACAAATGTTACTTGCTTGGGCCTCCCAAAATCAAAACTTATTTGGAAATTGTGATAGAATTGTGGCGTCTAGCATCGCTCGCTTCACCCACACGCTACACCACCAAACTATTAACATATTAAAAATGGAATAATTTAATTTGAATGACAACCTACATAGCTTAAAATATTAAGCATATAAATATCTAACTAAATTTGCTTTGCAAAAAAAAGGAACGTACCTAACCAAGTTAACACCGGCCTACAGCCAGCAGGCAGAGTTGATTTAATAACCGACGTATAAACGTATTCATTTGCAGGAGGCTTTGTGAAAACAGAACTAATGAATGGCGCGCCGCCGCGCGGGGTCGCCGTAATGTCGTTATGTATGAAGTATGAAGGTCTCATCCAGTTTTATAATGCTCTATGAAAGTTGCTATATCGTGAGTGGGATTTTAAACAGATTGTTTTACTTTTCTTTTTATATTTTTGCCATGTTAAGTTTAAGGTTTAAATATTTGTATGGGCACCTTTCTGATACTTACATTCCAAAGAAGAACCACGTAAAATAAACGCAAATTAATCAATTTCTCGGAACTACTTAGGTCTTTTAAACCACGAGGCAACGGAAACGAGCTTGGTCCATTAAGTTGTCAAACAGAACACACAAAAGCTGGTGAAAGAATAAATGTCAAATCACAATCGCCAATTCTCATCACGCACCCAAACAAAAAGTGACAAAGTCCTATTATTACAAGTGCGATCGATAATAGCATACCTACATGCATAGTAAAGTATTTATATATATTAGTGTTTCGACGGGTCGGCTCGCTCGCTGTAATTCACTGGCAAACGCGGATAAAAGAGTAGAGCGACGAATAATGAGAGCTATAGAGTAATTTGAGTTTAAAAAAATATAAAGTAAAATATAACTCCGGCCACTTATTAACATTATGCCGTAAGGTACTGACGTGGAGCGAATGTGGTGTGTACATACAACGAGTAGTCGATGGTATAGAAGCTGGTGCTTGAGTTGCTAATGTAAAGTAACTAACTTTAGCGCTGGGTAGAACATAGGTGCCGCAGAGAAGCTCAAAAATGTGGAAAGTGAGTTGATCCAGCCATAGCCAGGCGGACCGATGTAATGAAGACTGTTGCTGGGAAGACCTTGGACGAGTATAATAACCACCCGACTAAGGCTATCGAAGAATAACACGAGTTGAATGTAACATTGCTTTTTTATGGTTATTTTTTTTTTAAGATTGAAAATCTTATGAAAATCAGAGTTTTTTTTTTGAATAATATTAAAATAGGTATATTTTGCAATTTGAAATGAATAAAAATTCGTGAAACGTTTTTATTTCGAATATATAAAATGGAAGTTTAGAAGTACAAGCGTCAGACAGGTCAGCTAAGGAAATACACCAAATCGCTATTCATAATTTCCATAGTAAATGCGACTCCACCCCCTCGCTGTGCAGCCGCGCCCTGTTGGGAGGTAATTATGCACGGGCGCTTTTTAGCGGACGCGTCCACTAGCGAATAATAAAACGCGATCCGCAACTAATGATTACACGTATGCACACATTTTTGCATAAAATTTGTATTTATTGTGTAGATTATGTGTGTAACCGCCTCCTTAGCTCAGTGGCGTAGCGCGTCGCGCCTTTGATTAGGGCACGGAAGGTTGTGGGTTCGATCCCCGCAGATAACACCACATATTGATTTCTCACAAAAATCACGTTGTGGTTGTTTTCGGTTGGATAGGACATTGCAGGCTTGAATCACCTGATTGTCCGAAAAGTAAGATGATTCCGCCTCGGAAGGCACGTTAAGCCGTTGGTCCCGGCCGCAGTAGTGGTCGTTATAACCGCGGCGACAAGCTGGCCCCTTGTCACGTTGGTAATAAAAGCATAAACTCGCTAAACGTGGGTCCGGCTCTTGAGCTGGTACCTCTGCCTAACCCTCCGGGGAATAAAAGGCGTGAGATTATTATGTATATGTAATTTTACTGGTACAGTACAGTAAATTGTTCTAATCACTAGATTTGTTAAGGAAAATGATAAAATGGTGTTGGTATTTTTGTCATCCGTGATTTGATCAAATACCTACCATAGGGAATTGACCAAATGTCGGATTTCATCATATCCCTGCGACAGATATTATATTAGGCAAAGGCCTACTAGGATTTTGCAGTTTACACAACTAGCGTGAGCACTTATGCCCGAATTTTTATAATTTACCACATTCGTTTTTACAGTTTCCGTAAATATACTTCCTTACATTCCAAATTACATGAATTTATCAAAAGAAGTTTGCGGTGTGCAACTTCGCCTATTCATAGCATTTCAAACCTCCTTAATAAGTATTTCACACAAAAGTTTCAAATGCAATTGAAACAAAATATGAAAAAAGAAATCGAAACCAGATGAAAAATAATTAAAATATTTTAGGACAGTTAAATTATAAATTACTTACATTTTGTTTTAAATAAATTTACCATATAGTTTTTTTATCTTGATGAAATTGAATACAATATTATGTAAAGTTTGGTTTTAAAGTGATTGTTACATAGCTCTTTTAGCTCTTTAATTATAAAATAGTTAATAATATTTAAAAGGATGAGTTTAATTTCATCTCCATACGCCATCTGGCGGCTACACGCGTAAGTTTCAGCTCGAAGCTTTTCTCTCGACGCTTAAAAGCTGCAGACAATTTCCGTCAGTAATCAGCGGCGCTACTGAGTTCCGAAAGCTGGGAAAACTTTTTAAAAAGCTCCGAGCAGCGGAGAGCGATACATGGGTTGCATGCGTCAGGCAAGAGCTTTTACTTAGCTTTGGTCTGTATTAAGTATTTCGTCTGTATTTGACATCCTTTCACTCACACTTATCATGCAATAAAATGTCTGATATCTTATTCTTAGACAAATTCCAATACATAATTTATTAGAAGCTATGGTAAAATTGTGCAAACAAATTCAATTACCTAATATTTTTTATAATTTTGAGGCTCTAAGTTAAAATTATAGTTTTTTTTTTTCAATAAATCCACAGCACTTGAAATTACAATTACAAAAGTTTAATTATAAGTAGCTAGGCCAATAACGGATAATGACGGATAACGGATAGTTCAATTATCGTTCTCTCTCGTCCCAACCTCAACTCAACACAGCTTCATTGCCATATTGTTTTCACATTTTACATCACTTCAAAAACGTCAAATGTTAACCTAATTAATCAACCCACACATCCCCAAAATACACATTTTGATTTTGGCCAATCTGTTTTCTCAGTTGCTCAGAACGGAAGTATAAAATTCGTTGGGCAATAAAAACAACTATTACCAACTATAAGGGGATCCGCCGGTGGTCCGTGGTCGGGGTGTCGGGTTCGCTTCCCGGTTCGGGCATCGTGTGTAGATTTTGCCTGTTGTTTTAATTTAGGAAGACGTGTGCCATTCTTTGTGGGATTAGTATTTATAAGCAAGTATTTGTATAATAAAGTAAGGACCATTCATGTGCAACTTAATAATAATATTATTATCATTAAAAAAATTGTTAATGGATTAGTATTCGGTGCTATTTCGACTCAACTGTTTGCAAAATAACTACCTACATTAAATAAAAAATATAAACTTTGAACTTTTTTTGTTTACTCGAGCCATCATGTCAGTCGAAAGACATCCACTACTGGACATAGGCCTCCTTCACCTATGGCTGGACTTGCGTGACTTTGTCTTGTCTGACATGACGATCACAAATAAATAGCATTCATTTGTTAAAAAAATTTATTCTGGATACTGTACGCTTTTTACGTTTAAGAGGCGAAGCTGTGCGAAACTAGCGCCACTTCCGATAAATAATTAATTCATATATTCTAAACCATGGCTAAAATCCAAAATATGCGCCTTTGACTCCCTAGATAATCTTCATCATTTCAGCCGTAAGACGTCCACTGCTGGACATAGGCCTCCCTCAAGGCTCTCCATCTGTACCGATCGCAGGTGGCCTGCATCCAGCGTGGACCCGCAGCCTTGCGCAGATCATCCGTCCATCTGGTCGGTGGACGTCCTACGCTGCGCTTGCCGATCCGTGGTCTCCACTCGAGAACTTTTCGGCCCCAGCGGCCATCTGTTCTGCGGGCTATATGACCTGCCCATTGCCACTTCAACGAGCTTATCCGCTTGGCTATGTCGGTGACCCTGGTTTCTCTGCGTATGTAGATAATCTTGCTTAGAATTTTTAAGGCCCTGTTGGCTGTTTCAGGTTTGATTTAATAGGATAGTTTTTTCACTCAAAACGATGGCAACTACCAATTAGGCCAAACCGTTGACGGAACTGGATAATGATGTCTTATTACACCGTAAACAAAATATTGAATTTCAACTTTATAGAAGCAGAAAACTAAATAAGTATACAAATTTTACAGTCTATCACGTAATTTCCTCTTCGTAAAGCTCCCCTCAGACACAGAATGCGTAAGCAAGCAATCATCGAGCTCGCCGGTCATCGTGGGTCATCGTGCCCTTCCCTGTCATTTCCACAGTCATTTGTCGGCAAACCAACCGAATTGCTTGTGTCCGGATGACGACCAACCTTGTACACGTGGATATTTTTTAATAAATTTTAGACTGGCTGTATGTAAAGGTTAGGTTTTTTTAAACCGCTATGAGTTGAACATTGCATTAAGAATAAGAATACCTACCTACTTACTATAAATCGATATCTTATTTTATGAATGAACTTCAACGGTGACTTCGCATTGGTGGGTACAGATAGTTACTGATAGTAGCGAGACCCAACACAAGGTGATCTACTTATATTCATACCGTCTTATTCATAAAGATACAGTAGATTTTAAGTCGCCTTACTGGAGGTCTACTTCTCTGGTTTGTTGTATGGTAAATACGTGACATCCAGCCAAAATTGACATACGTCAAATAACTAAAATGCTCTTTAACTTTTTATGAATAAGAGGGATACTGTATTATTCATAAAGATACGATAAGATACTCGCCTTCGGCTCATTTCATAAAACCACACTCGTGTATTAATACCTCTTATGATGTATCAGTCACATAAGTAACTATTATTCGAAAAGCCATCTTATTTTAGAGTTAAAATAAGCACTGAAAGAGTGTAAAGTCTAGCAAACTATGTGCTAACGGTTAAAGCTTATAGCACACATTGTATACGGCTTACACCAGGCAGGCAGCGGCACAAAGCAAAACAGCTGCGTATTCCGAGCATTTAATCTGATCGGCTGCAGGTCGCCTCGCCCTTCAAGAAGGGTTTAATTAACTTAATAAACACACACTCCATTTCATTACGCAAATATGTCAAATTTCGTGAGTTTCGAGATGGCGATGTAATAATTTTGCTCCTGTTTATTGTGGGAGGCACGTTGTCTGCGCTGGGGGTAGGATACTCTCTTAATAAGGATTTAGGAATAAGGATCTAGGCACGGCAAACGACAATGGTGCTTATGCGAGCACTTAGTTTATTTATTTAGCAACTTTGCTTTTGAATGGTAAATTTTAATAAGGTATTGATTTTATAGCTAGGCTATAGGGTAAATAGTAAATACCTATAACTTGTTTATATCCCCCCATATAACAATCAGTTCGATCTACTTAAGATTACAATTGATCTTCTTCTTCTTTTGTTGAGGCCGTAGAGAAGTGCCAGAACTTAGTTCGCTTGGATAACTATTGATATGTCGTCTTGCGTTGTTGAGTATAGAATGTCGATTATCTATTACAGTATAGTATTTTAAATAGTAGTATTTTAAAAAAAATACTAAATTAAGACTGCTTGCTGCTTGCAGATGCTGCCCTTGGACTCTATAATGAATACAGATTTATATTATTTGTTAATCTTTGTCTTTTTCAACATTGTTTACAGCTTGTAGATAAAATATAAATTTACTGTACCGTCTGGTAGAATAGAATAGAATAGAAAATGTTTATTTACAGCAACACACACATACATAATATATACATTAGAAAATGGTAGTACTTACATCAAACTTAAAGTTCAGCAATCTGGCTTCTCTGCCTCCCTCGACCTAAACTGGGATAAACTGGAGCAGCAGGCGCAAGACCGGTCGAGCTGGAAAGCTTTAATTCGAGCCCTATGTCCCTGTTTAAGTATAAGAGGATAAGAAGAAGAAGAAGAAGAATCCGCCTTCTAAGCTAATAGGAGCTGGGTATTACCATCATAAGCATTAATCTAATAAAATACACAAATATACTTTTCAACGAGCGTACTATTAAAAAAAGTTCAAAAAAATCTGTCCACGCAATCTGAATATTGTTTCAGCTTGCCACTCCCTCAAGGGACAGATCACACATCACACGCGTGGTTAAAAAAAAACCGTCGGTTCCTGTCCTCTGACCATATCCGGAATGCAAATTTATGGCTGGCGTGTTTGCCATTTATCACGTTTTTATATCATCTTGCCGGTGTTTGGTGCCAGCTCGTCTGCTGGGATTTTTTTTTTTTCAATAGGGAAGATATTTTTAAAAGTAAAAAATGTTTAACTTAAAATGCAATTGTTTTATTAAATTTTACGTCAAATAGCTGCGTGTCGATATTTTACAAATTACTTGTAACATTGTTATCGTAAGAATAAACTTGATCTATATTTTTAAGTTTTTTTGGCAGAATCTTTTTAGCAT
This sequence comes from Euspilapteryx auroguttella, assembly GCA_951802225.1. NCBI lineage: Eukaryota > Metazoa > Arthropoda > Insecta > Lepidoptera > Gracillariidae > Euspilapteryx > Euspilapteryx auroguttella. The sequence continues at coordinate 3,994,868 of OX637655.1, forward strand.
ATTTAATTCACCTACAAAAAAATGTAGAACTTTTTTTATTGTGAAATAAGTATAATAAAAATAACGATATGCGATATTTTATACTATCTTTCTAAACTCTACATCATAAAGCTATGATTAAATTTGATAACCTAAACATAAACATATTTCAGATTTCAACTTATACAAAGCACATATTATAATCTAAAAACCTTTGATCGTTAATAGGCTGTTTGCAAATATTTGTGCTCCTAAATTCTACCGTAACAAACTCGCATGTGAACGTATTAATAACAATAATGAGATATTATTAGGAAGGCTTCTCATATTTAACGTACGAAGTATGAAGCTGACATCCGGCGCTAATGAACGCTGAAGTTTGAGTTTAATTAATTAATAATTTATTTTAAATATTCAAACTTCGTTCCATTTTAACCGATTTTAAAAAAGGAGGTTATCAGTTGACCTGTATGTATGTATGTTTTCAGTTTATGTTTGTGTCAGGTTATTGGAGGGAGGTTAAAAATAAAATAAAAAGTATTTGATTTATTTTGTGTTTATTGTTTGGTTTCTTTAGTTCTGTGCCAAAATGGAAAATAATATATATTCTTACGGCTTCTGTAGTTTTACCCTATCTATCTCAATCCCACTTAGACCTAATAAAGGTCCCACACCATGCATCACTCGCCGACAACGAAACTGCTGTTCCTCTGATCAAGATAGTTGTACGCCTAACTATAATACTCGATATAAACTTGGATTGAATTTTTGTATAGAGTTCAAACATCACTGTAAATTGAATTAATTAAATAATAATAATCTCTTTTTACAAAAAAGGAACCCGCTTTCAATAAACTTATATATCAACTGAGCGAACCTTTCCTCTTTTTCGAAGTCGGTTAAAATAGGTAGGTACTCAAACCTTCTCCTGAATGTAACAAATACTTATCTGAAAACCGCATCAAAATCGATTCAGCCAAACGCGAGATAAGCGCGGACATATATACATACAGGTCAAACTGATAACCTCATTTTTTGAAGTCGGTTAAAATAAAAAAAAACGGATTGAAAAATTCTTAGGACATTTTTTATTATCGGTGACAAAGGTATAATAAAGCTTATGTTCTTTATGTAAATAACTTATTTTTAGGCATGAACGGACAGGATTCTGAAAGCGGGAGATAGCGAATAAAAGACCAACGGAGTGCAAGATGATAAGGAAGTTAAATACCTACTACCTCTGTTATTCATAAAAAGTTAAGCATTTTAGTTATTTCTTATATGTCAATTAAGACTGAATGTCTCGTATTTACTTCACAGGTAACCAGAGAAGTACACCTCCAGTAAAGCTATTTTGAACCTAATACGGTACATTTTATAAATGAAGAAGTTAACTAAGACAATTTAGTGTCGGAATAATTTTAATATATAATAAAAAATATCCCTATATTTCTTACGTAATTAAACCAAATAAGATCTCTATGTCTACGATAGTCTAAATTTTACTTTCTCCATGTCAAAACGCCTCTATGCCCGTCGACAGGCGAAAACAATTGAAATAATTATCAGGATAAATCCCCCGAGACGCAACCCTTACAACATCTTGACAGAGTCTTATGCAAATTCAAGTTGGGTAAGTTTACACTATAGACGAAAACAAAATCCTCTCTTATACCCAGCACAATCCTGAGAAAATGTCTTGTCTTTATGCCATTAAATTATGTGAACTTGATTATTTTTACATGACCAAATAATTTTAACTCAATAATATTATTTGTACAATTATATAAAACTAGTCCACCCGGCGAACTTCGTACCACCTTACCTATTACTAAGTTGTGCATTTATGAAAAAAAAAAACGCATCAAAATCCGTTGCAAAGTTTTAAAGATATAAGCATACATAGGGAAAGACGCGAGTAGCGACTTTGTATGATTGATAACTGAACACTTTTAGTAGTAGTAGTATTATTTTATAAGATGAGAATTTTCTTACTACAACTAACTACTGCTTCTATAAAGAAGAAAATTTACTTTTACTTTGTCCATGGTTTCTTTTAATGGCATAAACCTATAGCTTTCCTGAATCTTCGAAAGCGACATTTCACTCCTGATCTTGCTTGATACATCGTGATTTACAAATGTTATTTAAAGCATTTATTGCATATTGTTACGTGCCTAGATGACCAATAAAACAATAACATTTTGATAATGTCACTTCAACTAAACCGATTAGCAAATTGGCTTTTTTATAGTTTTTATCTTTTATCCAAAAAACAAAAGGATTTTTCTGTAATAGTTATACAATAATTAATTATCAATTTTATCAGATCTCATTAAAAAATCTTATTTGTTTTATCTAGTCAAATATAAAAATTCTAACTAAAACATCAAAGATAAAGTACTCTAGCAAATTCGATTTTGTGGTAAGTATAATTAGGAAGGAAGTTTAATATATTTTAATATTTACAACCTTGCTAAAAACATACAGATAATTTAATTATGTGTACTATTCATTGTATAATGTTCTTTTGTATATTTTGTGTGCAATAAAGTGTTTTTTTAACTTTTAACTTTAACTTTAGATATTATTTAACTTACCAAAAAAAGCTTAGTTGACTTACAAAAACTACAATTATATTATATAGGCCAGATTTTACAGCGAAAGTAATATATAAATATGAGAAGTTATCATCTTGGTGATCATGGGTGATCTCAAATGAAAATAAAATATAATGTTTTATAAAATAATAACTTTATAATTCACTTTTAACAAATTAACGAATAAATTCTATCTGTCGTACTTATTTGCATATATACTTACTTACCTATTAATTAATTATTTAATTCTAAATCAATCTTAGTAATTATTATTTTTAATTTCTCAATCAAGTGTAATATATTTGATACGTACTCTACTATTACTATTCTTACGGATTTTAAAAGTAATTACTTGGGTATAAAATTAAATAATTGAATTTATAATTTTAGAATAACGCATGACAATTTTATATTATTTATTTGCAACTAAATTAAAAATATTACACCCTAGATTATTTTAATTTATCAAAATAAAAAATCAATCATAGAAATGAAATTTTATTAATATTAAGAATGCATGCAATACTGTTGTGATTATTTTATTAATAGTTGTACATACATGTTTTTGCTTGCAGTGTAATTGTATAACTACTTACTTTATTTATTTAATTTATAAATTGAAATGTATTATATTAAAATTGTAAAATGAAATGTAAATAATGCATGTTTTGAGATAAATAAAGGCTTTATTATTATTATTATTATTATCATCTTCGGACCAAAGAAGGGTGAGGAAAGGAAGCTGGTTAAAAGGGGGGAGTAACGGAGAATGCAAGGAACGCCAAGGCTTTACCATGAAATATGACTTAGATATAAAAAACTGTGTTGTAAATACTACTCTATGGTCTTTGTAATAGGATTTATAATATTTCGGACAATCGAACTTGACTAAATGTTGAAACAGTCTAAAATAATTCACGAAAGAGCTAAATCAAAGAGCCTCTTGCTTCACTGGCCATCGTTAACAATTCGAACCCCAATATTTTGTTTCAAAAGCCAACTTTGGAAAATTATTGTTAAATTGGAATTTGCTTATTAGATTTATAAGTATGTGAGTAAACATTAACCGTATTATTTTTAAGGATACAGTAGGTTTTATGTAGTTGTACTGGAGGTCTACTTTTCTGATTTGTTGTATGGTAAATACGTGACATCCATTGACATAGGTTAGGTACGTCTAATGTCTAAAATGCTCTTAACTTTTTATGATTAACAGGATAAATATATAAATAAATTAACGAGTGTTGATTAACTTGAAAGTAATAATAGCTAAGATATAAAATAAAAAAATAGGCAGTTGTCCCACCAACGACGAGAAAACGACTAACTATCCGCTATTTTCTCGCTCAAGAAACGTACAATAGATATACTTTCTGTGTGAACAAAAGAGATGCATATACAAACAGTTGATCACTGACTGTTCTCACTGCCGGCGAGCACTCGCTTCACTAGTTTGTTTAGTTTTCACACACAAATATCGGAACTACGCACTCGCTCCCCGCGTCTCGCTAACTCGTTTCTAGTTCTAGCTCTACTCGTTACTCGTTAATCGTTGCCGGTGAGACAAGTGCCATAAACAGCAACAGAGCATCGAAGTTCATTTATTTTATTTTATTTTTAGCATAGGAAAACCTATTAGATAATTATACAAAGTTTACAAATCTATACAATAAAGTTTTTACTAAAAAATAAAGGTAGGTAGTTATAGCACTATGAAGTTACAGTTATATAGTGTTGAATTACCTTTTTAGTTTAATAAATAAAGTTTAAAAAAAACTTGAAATAAAAATAAAAGAGCGCGAGATACGTTGTTAACAATGCATTGATTTTTAAAACAAGCGAAATCCTGCAGACCCTGAATTTAAATTATTTAATTATTAACAAGGCTTTGCAATCCGGCACGTCGGCTAATGAAAGCGCCCTTTCTTTCAGCTGGCTCGGGTCAAGCAGTGGACACCCTCATCTCATCAAAGAATAAAAAACTTAAATGCTACAGATGGAAAATCGTTAAATATGAATAATACATTTCAACTTACTAGATTTATTCTGATTGGAAAAATAACGTTGAATATCTTGTAGGAATATTCTATTTTGCAATTTAACAATTACCTAAGTAATATTATTTTATGGTTCTAGATTTCAATTTTGAGGGCTGTCTCAAACACATTAGTTATGAATAATATTGAGCATTCATCCTTCAATTTTTTTTTTGATAATAAATGCATTTTATTTAATATTACAAAACGTAATAGGCTTTTTAGTTTGAAGTAGAAAAAAAAAATGTAGGTATACAATTTTTCCAATATTTTTTAAATGAATTTACACACAACAGTAAGCTCATTCTGTACGTGAATATTCTCTACCGTAAAAGCAGCTTCAAAGGGTTACCTTAAAGCGTCTAGCGGTGACCCCTTACCCCTTATGTTTTGCCTGAATCGCACTCGCAATTCATTGGGGTCGTCCATTGTAGCACATTATTTATTGTGCGCTTTGTTTTAATTTCTGGAAGCTTTAGTGGACATCAAAGTGTTTGGGTTTAAAATTTTTAAAAATAATAATGAATAAAAAAAAATGACATGAATATAGGAACTTATTTTTTTTATGAAGCCTCTTTTTTTGAGGTGGGACTTCATATAGTCCCGACTCCCACCATCTCCTCTTTTTTTATCCCGTGTTTGCTTGTGCTGCTAGCTAAAAGGAACCCACTCGTTTGCGTCTCTCTTCCACCGGTCCATTGTCCAAGCGGCAGACTTGATCAGCCTAGTTCCATTTGATATATTATTAAACGTGTTAAAATAAATTGTTGTTTGTTAATGTGATATTATTTGATTATTATGAGCATATTAGTTTAACTATTATTTATGTACCTACCCTTCACTTGTTTCTGTACCGAGCACTGTATGGGTGGTCGTTACTATTTTTACTACCCGCTGTAAATAAGATTATCGTTTACGCGAGCACATAATACAGCGTAGTGTAATGTGTGTGGTAATAGCTAACATTATAACTCATGATGCAATATACTGCGCTATTGGTCTTTTTTATAAACAAAAATGTATAAGTATCTAATGTTATGACTTCTATTTTGCTAAGTAATTAATTTTTACACGATTTTGAGGTTGTTAATTTTTTTTTTAATCTCCTCACATATCGTTATCGATTTCCCACGCAGATTTCTCATAAACACAAAAATACCGTTTTTTCCCGTTCCTGTAGGAATTTCAGGAAATCCTTTCTTAGTGCTCACCTACACTCCCAGTAGTTTCGGCTCTGCGTTGTCTGTCAGTCAGCCAGTCAGTAACAGAAGAGTTTTATATATATTGATTGATTAATAATTGTTATTTTTAATGGGTCTTCGGTAGGGTTAAGGGTCTTTAAAATTCCAAAACACAAAACAGTGAAAACTAAATTAACAAAAACGCGATAATACCATTATCCTTTTTCTAATGAGTTTTCGTTACAAACGTTACACTTGAGTTAGGGTACAAAGTTTTTATGGTTTCCATTTGAGCAATTTGTGAAAATTCATGAAAAACTTTCCTTTTATCCCTGGACCTCACATGTTTGCGGAAGTTCAGAAACACTTGAAACTTGAGCGACGATTGTTTTCACTTTTGTGTAGGCGTGTAGGCTGAAGCGTTGCGTAGGTACTATTCGTCGGCGCGTTTTTTTTGTTATATACATAGTATACTTAAATAAAAGTTAATCTTACAAATTGTTGTGGTAATTATAAAATAATTTAATAGGTATTTTCCGACACTGAAAGGCAAACATCTAACAGCCGAAAGAAAGCAAGAGTCATCATTTAAGACTAATGCTAATATTAATAAAAAAACTTATTTAAAAAGTATACTTAATTAAAATATATTCATTTTTTTTTATAAATCATTTATTTTCATAATAAATAATACATGGTTACATATATATGTTGCCACCTACTCAAACCCTATAGGGTTTATATGAGGAGACACAGTTCGTCATCCTTTATGTTTACAATATATACCCAACCAGCAAATCGTGTCGTAAAAAAGTCAGCAGCACGTTTCTCTTTCAGCTATTGGTCGTAAGAAGGATCTTTAAAAAGTCGTGTAAATGCTCTGTGCACGTTCTCTCAACGCGATTTGGGCGCACTTCTCTCAGCTTTAGATCCAGTAAATATCGTAAGATTATCGTATGAGTAGCCATTTAGTCGAATAAATATCGAGTAATCGCAACTAGAATGCTACTTAGTACCATAATGGCCATCAGAATGCCATTATTCGACACATCTGCTTTTTCCGAGTCGGTAGAACCGCTTTTATTCGACTTATTTATAGTAAGAAAGCAATTTGGTTGCAATCACTCGACTTTTTTATCGTGTAACTGCACCCAAGCAGCACTTATAGACTTTTTATTTTATACGTGTAATTTATGTCAGTTGAAGTGTCAAACCTAATAATTATAATATATTTTGCCATCGTATTAACCATTATGTTTTTAAGCCATCAAGCCAAATGATGACAGGTAGGTAATTAGTTACCTGTTAAAGTTAGGTCGTGGGGTCTTACTTTCATGTGCGGAATAAATTTTTCCGTCTATATACCTAGCATTGTAGTTAATATTTCAATGGGCCCCAAGATTTCTATGTAAATAATGAATAACAAATAATGTTAATTTAACATTTAAAATAAATTCGCCATCAATAGCAAATAATAGCAACTCATTTATCATCACAGAGCATTCTCTCAGCTGTTAGTCGAAAGATTGAAATGAGATTTCCATCTTACGACTTCTAGGGACGCCATTACAGATAGTTTAGGGTTCCTTAGTGCAAAATCTACTATCCACTTCTACTACCTACTATCTATCTACCAATATATAAAAATGAATCGTGGTTTGTTAGTCTGCAAAAACTCTAGAACGGCTGGGCCGATTTAGCTTTTAGTCTTGAAATGTTTGTAGTAGTCCAGAGAAGGTTGAAAAGGTGAGAAAATTTGGAAAAATTGAGGGAAAGTTAGTAAAAAACAACAATTACTTATAATTTCCAATAAGTTTTCCGTTACTGTTGTATCCATTTTTAATCAAAAGATTGATTGATTTGACGTTGTTTTTAAAATTCTTTAATTCTGGGCGGGCTAAATAACAAAGTACATACAGCCAAGTTTTTAGCGGGTAGATAATGTTATAATAATCGTGCTAACTTATATCTAGGGCGATCCGGAGTTTGCCGGGTCAGCTACTTAGTATAAAATAATTATTTTACTATCAATAAATTTAATATACCGTCAACTTCGCTAAATTTTTGCATATTTTGAAACATTTTTAAATTTTGGAAAGATTGACCAATCAGACAAGCGCCGATCTGCGCCTCTGTTTGAGACGGGGCGCGCCGTAAAAACTGCCTATACCATCAACCTAACTTTAAAAAAAAACCACATTGAATAGTTATGTTACATTGAATTTGGTTTGCGTAAGTTCATAGAATACAATATTTTAGGTAAAATTAGCTTTTTTTTTATGGGTGACAATTTAAAATGGTAGTCTACTTGGATATAGATAAATTCATAAAAAAAGAGGACTTAAAGAAGCTTAAGGAAGCAAAATGGCCTTGGAAGAAAACACATTTTTTTATAATGCTTAAATGTTACTCATGTCATTTTGTAATTAAAAATGGATCAAAACCACGTCATTTTATATTATCTGAGAAGAGAATAAAATTATTACTGCGCACCTCATTTTTCTGTTGTCCGAATTGTTCAGAATATTCAATTTATTATCACTATCCAAGCGACGAATGTTATTATTGCAAGTATGATCACTTAATACAAAACCAAATTGTAAGTACTTACTTAAGTATCTCTTTATTATAAAAAAATAATAATAATAGTTTAGTCAAATTCTTTGGGTACCTACCAACTAACTTATAAAATTATAAAAACAAACACAATAAGTATAAGATAAACACCCATGACTTAGAAAAACATACTGGCAAATTCAATAAATTGCAAACAGTGGTCCATATGGCCGTTGTTACAGAATACCTAATAGTACCTAATAGTAGTAGTAATTATTATACGCTACGGAACCCTCACGCCTATCAATGAAACGCTCTTCACTCGTGGTTATAGCCAATGAAGATCTTGACTGTTTCAATCGTGTATACATCTTATTTACTTTACGTCGGAATCCTCCACTTCTTTTAATCCTTTTCCATCGATTATAATCCATTTTGCGAATAAAAAAAGTTGTTTATTTTGGTATCATGTAACAAAATGGCAGATAGTGCTGTAAAAGATTTCAAAAAGCATTTATACCACTATATCGATGTAAAATGGCTTTCAAATAACCTTTAGAGACCGAAAAGGCTGTAAAAGAATAATTTTAAAGCTTTTACTCAACCTAATTAGTTAAGTCGAATAAAAGCATTCCATAGAGTTATCATACGACATAAAGTGCTGTTAAAGTAACTAAGATGCTGTTTTATCGTATGAACCGCGTTTACTCCACAATTATGCTGTTAAAATTAAATGTCGATAGATTGTGCTATAATAGCTAGTTTGACGACAAATTAGCAATTCAGTTGCTTTTAAAGAGCTGTCTTACGACTTCTTGTTGTATAATGGCGATCAAGAGATACATTTATACAACAATCGAGTAAATGCGATATGATTTCATCGTATAAACGTTTACTAGACATGTTTATAGAGCCAAAAAGCGTTGAATGCAAAATAATCCAGATAGCCGCTTTTATACAGCTTTTTAACATTTTAGGATCGTTTATACAAGTGTCTTACGATCTATAGTCGAAAGAGTAAATCTTATACGACCTTCGTTGCTAGTTGGGTAATAGTTAACTTATACCTAAAAAAGGTTTCATAATTCTGTAGTTGTACAAATATATTATATTAATATATATATCAATATAAATATATAAATATCACGTCAATAGGTATTTTTTTTACTTTTTAATAGTACAATGTTTATTTGTTTCAATATATAGGTTCGGACTTTGTATTTCTGTAGGCAATTTGTTTAAGATTTTTGGTATTATATAATTGTTTGATCTCATCCCGTGCACATTTGTTGTTCTTGGCAATTCATACTTAGTTTTAATTGGTTGCCTTAAACCACATGCTCTTGTACATTTAGTTATGTGATCCGGGTTAAGATCTTCATCTTTTAAAATGTCTAGCATAATTTTTCTTTGATCAAATGTAGCAGCATGTAGCTTAGCAAATGTAAAGCAAAAAGTTACCTACAAATGTATATTAGTACGAAAAGTTTTATTTTATGGTAACATTATACATAAATTGGAAAGCCTTTTAAAAAGCCACTAAAAACAGAACTAATTACTAAAAGTAACTTTAGTAATAGTAAATAGAAAGAAAAATTAAAAGAATTTTTAAATTCATTTGCTACAGCTGTTATTCAATGTAATCAATTGAAATTACCAGTTAAGAACAGCATGCAATATTTTGCACATTTTTACCGGTTACTGGTAGTAAGGTACTATTGGAAATTTTTAGTGCAGTTTTCGAACGAAAATGGAACGAGACATATTTTTTATTTCTATAATTATTTTTTTAATTCAAACAGTTCAGTATTATTATTATAGTTATAATAGTTTTACCAAAAGGAATATATAACATGTTACTAAAAGAAATTTGAACTTTAGTTTCAATATCGACATAAACACGTAATAGAACTTCTGGTGAAATCTCATACCATAAAACAAAGGTATGCAGATCCGTCGGTCGACCCGTAAGCAAATATTTGACGAGGCTCCCTTACAACACAAAATCAAACCTTTTATTTAAGTCCAAGCATACAGAGGCATTGTTGAGGGCCAAGCGTAAAGAATAATAAAATAACGAAAGATTTACTCCTATTTTATAAACTATATTTTCTTTTAAACTAATTGCTTTGGTAAAAAAAAACTACATTACAGTACCTTAAATTAAGTAGGTAAATACTTACTGATTTTATTAGAAAAATGCACGGAAAACTATGTGTGATTTCGTCCCGTACAATCATCATCATCATCTCGGCTGAAAGAGATCCAGTGCCCCACAGATCGTCATATGACCGGTCTTTTGCGACCCTCATCCAGTGTACATCCGCAACCTTCTCCAGGGGTCTCAGTATCTTAATTTAAAAGCACAAAAACTCATTATTTTTGTTGTTTTTTTTAAGTCTTTCGTCTGCTGTCCTTGTAAGAGGTCTGTCTACTGGTATGAAGACGCCACTCGAGAAAAATTTGGATCGTACTTTTCCGTTTTAATTTTCTTCTTATTTTGAGCCCAGACTTTGTGTGTGTAACAGGTGTAGCCTCCTTCACTCTAGTTGTATCTACACTCACTCTTTTTTCACGTTCTTTTTTACTTAGGACAAGACCAACAATTTTAAAAAATAACACGTTATTTTAACTAAAATCATATAATTTAGACTGTGAAAAGTCTATACTAAAAAGGTTTTAGGTAATTATTTTTTTCGAAGACAAATCGAATCGAAATGCTTGTATACTCTGCTGGAAGTTCCTTTCACGATGAACAAATACGTAAGTAGTAATCACTGGTATTCAGTAGAGTGGTTGCAGGCCCAAGGGTCAAGGGAGGTTCAACAACCCTCGGGCTTCGGTCAGGAGGATAGCAGAAGGGTTGAATCATTTTGTAATTATAAGCCCTTGTTAGCTCGAAGATATTACGCAGATATTAAGATTGTAGTTGCGATAAATAGGTTTAAAGGGTAAATAGGGCACATCCTTATATATAGGTACGTTATTTCACGAGGATATCGTCTTTATAGGGACAGGGATAGAGACATGTAGAGGGAGTTACTTAGTAAAATGAAAAAAAAAAACGCGTAAATTGTACACAGGGATGTTATAATATAAAGTAGAGCAATTCAACACGCACCTTAAACCCACATTTACAGTGCTATTTTTTTTTGCTTTTCTCTAAATAAATAACACAAAAGCAGTAAAAAAGCGTTGCCATTTTGTATTTAAATCTAAACAAAAGGAGCAGGCGAAAATGCGTCCACCCCCTGATAATAAATATTGAGAGAGGCAGTGGTCACAGTCCCGTTCATCTGTAAGCACCCAAATTAATACCGACCATTCCGACCAGACCGTTCTTAAAGCTAATTACCTATCCACTGCTGGGTTCACTCGCATCTAGTGTCGTAGTATGCATGGTTGGTTATACTATGTATTAGAATGTACATACTAGGTATTATTTTTCAATCGCAAAAATAATCAGCCAAGTAGTAACCTTCCCAATATGTATAGTATATTTTCGAATATGTATAGTATATGTATATTTGTATAGTATATTTTGAAATATACAATTTAGTAGACCACACATGCCACATAATCAACTGCTCTAACAAATCGATTAACTTCAAATAGTATTGTGATTTGTAAGGTTCAGCGTACATTTGGCAAGCCATGGCGAAGAAACCTATGTAAACGCTGTACCATATAATTTAGAGACCAGTTTGAATTTGTTTATTACCCTTTTGATCTTTTCAAAAAGTAAAGTAACTTTCCTTGATATCTGTCAGTCTGGCACAGGACCGTGGTGCATGGCGTGCGAGAGAAGAAGCCTATGTCCAGCAGTGGCCTCTTACAGGCTGATGATATAATCTGTTTTGTATGGTGATGGAGTTTGGAGTAACTGCCAACTCCAAACTCCACAACATGAAGCTTGAACTAGTAGCGTATACGTGGGAAACAAAAAGACAAACCTTCCAGTCAAACCCGACGCAACCTAAGTTTCTATAACAAAAGCACAGCCTGCGAAATAACAGCTGCGTTGCACCGCTTAATGGCTATCCCTACTCTATCACCCTAATCTACTTTCTAACATAGTCGTTTTAGAGCTCAATTTCGTTTTGTCAGCGCCAGTGGTGATTTTCTGAAAGGGAGTAAAGTTTGTGCGTGTTATTGCATTGTGTTGTGTAGATATGGATTTAGCAGTTTTGGACGAGATGGGTGCGTCAGTTAGTTTTAATGAGAATTATTGTAAAATGAAGTATCGCTATACTAGATACCTATTTCGGAATAATAATTATTTACTAACTAAAGTTAGTATATGTACTAATTATAAAACTCAACATTTTTGAAACAAGGCAAAAAAAATAAAATTGTTTTTGAGGGTATGTATGTATAGCACCCTCAAATCAACCTAATACCCACCAAAATTACCATTATTTAAAGCGGATTTTACAACAAAACATTGGTATTTAGCACTTTTACGCAGGTTTTGTATTTTTTTAAAATAAGGCGTAGCCACGCAACGCTCCGTAACAAGTTTGCGTAACGTCAAGCATAGCTACGGCCTACGGCGTAGCAACTACGACGGGGCTTTATAAGCAGCTATGTATGGTAAACTAAAAAATGACATATAAATTTATAAACTACTAAGTAAATTCAAATTCAAAATTATTTATTAAAAATTTCTTAGACAAAATTAACAAAATTCTGCAAAACCCACATTGGGGTTTGTTTATGGCTTTACGAAATTAAAAAATATAATAACTTTAAAACTACACCTTAAGGCCCAAAGTCTAAACACTAACCGTCTTATTCATAAAAAGTTAAAGAACATTTTAGTTATTTGACGTATGTCAATTTAGACTGGATGTCACGTATTTACCATACAACAAACCAGAGAAGTAGACCTCCAGTAACGCTACTTAAAATCTACTGTATCTTTATGAATAAGACGGTAAGTCCGCAACTTATTTTCTAGGCAGATTAATTCGGGATAAAGCGGAGGGTCTCCAGGCAACACTTAACAGGGTTCACTAATCAGATCCAGCTGGCCTTTCTGCATTGACGATTTGCATTTGCCTTCCGTACTGTGTAGAATTTGTACCTACGTATTTATCAAGCAATATCGTTATTTTAAGTAGTGATAACTTTTAGGTGATTAAAAAATTATCAAAATATTTTATCAAAAATTTAAAATAATAAGTTGTACGCATTATATTGAATAATGACACTAAATCAATAAAAAGTTAGCTTTACTGTTTATTATTTCTTATTACTGTTAACTATGAGTTAGACTGTATAAGCTGTATACTAAGTACCTATGTCAATGTGGCAAGCTTTTGAGTTCCGGGTGGGTGCTGCGGCCGCGACGGCTGCCGCGGGCGGTCGGCGGGCAAGTGCCGCCGCGGCGCGCCGTCCCGCTCCCGCGCGCCGGCCGCCCGCTGCTCTCGCTCGCGCCGGCGCGAACACGTGTTTATTTGTGTGTTTTATCCTTCGGCGGCTTTAAACCCAACCCACTCCGACCGCAAAGTGCGCTCCGCCGCCCGCCGCGCCCGCGCCGTCGCCGCCTCTCGCCCAGAGCCGCACCGACTCACCCGCGAAACTTTGTCCGAAGTCGACGGGCGCGGACGTTCCTACGCCGCGTATTAATAGCCACCGCGATCGGACACCACAGACGGCACCCGGCCCATTCGAGTCACGCTACGACCGCGCGACGCGACGCACGCACACACCCCGCTAACAGCACCCGACCTAACTGAGCACGTTACCATAAAAGTTTAAAACTAAACTTCCATCGAAACTGAAAGTGTGAACCGTGCGTACGATAGCCCGAGCTCTACGTAAACACGGCGCGAAAAAAAGTGCCGCCCCGTCAGTGAAACTATAAAAAGTTTCGACGCCGCCACCCTCGTGCCGGAAAAAATCCCCCGCCCTGCGCCGCGCCGCCGCCCGCTGCCGAACTTTTCATTCACGGGGGAAAAAAGTGTGGCAAGGACGCGGTGACGTCACGCGTCAAGTGGCCACGCGCGTCCCTAGCGACGGGGCTTCAGTGCGTGATGTCGTGACGTGAAGTGTTTTATTCGGTGCGATGTAGTGAGCCGAGCGGTCCTATGTGCAGCACGCAGCGAGCGCGCGGCAGGATGCACCTGACGAGTGCCAGCAGCGGCGCCGTGTCGCCTGACACCAGCTCGGCGTTGCTGCATGAGACTTACACTAAGATGACGTCGGATATCCTCGCCGAGCGCACGCTGGGAGACTTCCTGTCGGAGCACCCAGGCGAGCTGGTGCGGACGGGAAGCCCGCACTTCGTGTGCACCGTGCTGCCGCCACACTGGCGATCCAACAAGACCTTGCCTATGGCGTTCAAGGTGGTCGCGCTGGGCGAGGTGGGCGACGGCACGCTGGTGACCGTGCGCGCCGGGAACGACGAGAACTGCTGCGCCGAGTTGAGGAACAGCTCGGCGGTGATGAAGAACCACGTCGCCAAGTTCAACGACCTGCGGTTCGTGGGCCGAAGCGGTCGCGGTGAGTGCTGAAGGTGCAGTTGCATGATTTAAGTTGTAATCCTTTCAAATTTTTTTAATTAAGCTTAACCGGATATTAAAATCAAACATTGTAAAATAAAGAAAAGAAATCTCAATTAAAACAACTTTGAAGAACAAAGTACGCCAAAGTCAGTGACATTGAAAAGTGCTTAAAACTTTTTCCGCGCAGCTTTAAGGAAACTTTTCTGAATGTCAAATAAAGAGGGCGGGAAATCTTGGGCGGCTACTTTCGCCCAAGTTTCTTATTACAGCCCGCCCTCGAGAAGTTTACTTTTACTTGACGTTTTTTAGTTTGTAATATAGTAAAAATCAGGTACATTAAAGATTAAAAACTATTTACAGACCTGATGAGTAAATCAGGTCCCAATCACAGAGCTTACATTTCATATTCCGCGAATATTGGTTTTTACTTAGATGGTAAATTGCAGTGTTTCACAACTAATGACTTAAATACGAAAAAAAAAACGAAAGAAAATCGCTGGAAAGTTTTTATAAAATTTACAATTTATAATATTTACAGACTTCTTACTTACTTGTAGATTTCTATCGTCCGCGTATTTTCAAATTAATTTTCAGAAGTATTTCTATTGTTTCTACCTACACTTACTTATCGTGAACATTTGATATTTACCTAGGTATAATGGAAAATGACCATAATAATATGATATCTAAATATGTGAAAGTAGGAGAATTGGTTCAATGATATAATCTGCCTAGTCTTGTCTATGTAAAATTTTATTAAATGGAGATCATGTGAATTATTTTTCTATATAAATTTTTGTTTTTTATATATTGATTATAAAAAAAATATTAATTAGCTTACTTTTTTGTTTGTTTGTATTATATAGTTTACTAGTCGACCCGGCGAACTTCGTACCGCCTAACCTATTAGTATTTTGTGCATGTATTATACTTATAAACCTTACTCTTGAATCACACTATCTATTAAAAAAACCCGCATCAAAATCCGTTGCATATTTTTAAAGATATAAGCATACATAGGGACAGACGCAGGAAGCGACTTCATTTTATACTATGTATTGATTTATTAAAAGAAACACAAAAATATTTACAGTACATTACATATTTACAGTATAAAATTCCGGTTAACTAAAAAAAAATTAAAAATAAAACATATACCTACAAATAAATACTATACTTATCATACATATATTTTAAGATTTTTATTAGTTCCAAAAATAGATATACCTACAGTGGGCAACGTTAAGGTAAAATTAAATTGTATTCTCGTTGGTTTTTAAGGATATTTACACAAAATTTAAAAATGGACCCCTTAAATTTATTAATTGTTAATTTATTTTATATGAGTGTGTGTATTATCTGTGGTATTACTTCTGTATCTATATACTTGAAACCACCACATTTCACAATGTCTGTGCGTCGCCCGTCCATATGATGGTCTGTCAGAGCGCCACATCAGTAACTTATAGACAAATTACATTTTCACTGATATTGTTTAGACTGCATGGACCAAGACATATAACACTCGTAAAAGATATCCTGTTGTTTATAATCCAGTAACTTTAGTAGCTCACCGTATCGTCAAATCGGGTATTTCTTATTTTTTGCAGATTTGTTTATGATGTTGATGAATAATCCAAATGTGTGACCTCGAGCGCTGAACGCAATATGGTCAAAAATAAATAACCCTTTTTACATTTTGGCGATTATAACCCTTACGGACTATGTCAAATTGTAGATAATGGTCTACTTCAAAAACTTCTTTAAAAAGTTTTTTCAAAAGCTAGATATGGGTTATAATTATCAGAATTTGAAAAATACAGATACTTTCGAGGTTTTTTTTATTTTTGACAAAGTTGCGTTTTACGCTCGAGGTTACAAACTTGGATTATACATAATGGCAACAAGTATGCGAAAAATCACAACTACCCGATTTGACTCTTACGAGCCCATACAATAAATACTTTATTTCTTTGGGTTATTAACGGAACTGTTGTGTTTTTTATATAACTGTACCTACAGTGGCGGTCTAGGACGGCATAACAGATTTATCTATGGTCTCGTGCGCCCTAGACTCTATTAACAATTAATAAAACTATTTTGCAATATAGCAAAACCGGAAGTGTGACGGCGGCCTAGACCGCCATCTGTACTACACGTATCAAAAATTTTATTTAAATTTCGAATGAAAAGTACACAATTACACGACTGAAAGTTTTCTAAATACGAGTTATTGTTTTTTAACCCTCTAGGAAAAATTAGAGGGGTGTTATAATTTTAACGTGTAAATCTGTCTTTCTGTCTGTCTACCTGTCTGTGGCATCGTAGAGCCCAAACGGTCATCCGATTTTCTTTTAGTTCTTTTGGTTTTCATGTCATAGATTAAAGATTGATAATATATTAGTGCAGCTTCATATTCTAGTAAAATTTATTACGAGGCAGCCCATTCTCGCTCCTCTTCTTTTTATTGCCATGGACAAAATTAAAACACCAAACATATACTTTTTGTTATCAATGCTGTAAAATGACAAGAATCCGTAAATTCAGCCGCTTAATTGACCATGCCAAATATAGGAAGGGGTGCCAAGAATGATTCTGCTTGCAATAACATGAAAAAGAAAAAAAAAACCCTGCAGGGAGGAATCTGAAGTTAACATCTTTCTTAGTAACACTACGAAATGATAATCATAAGTAAGACTTTACACGGCCCGTGTGAAGGCATTTTAATCTAACTCTTCCCAATGAAAATTGCATCAGAAGTAACTCCCCCTGACAGGCTAGAACCCAGTTTTTTTTCGCCAAATAAGAATTTTAGTTTTATATAGAAAAAGTCTAGTTCTTATAATTAAAATTATTAGGATAAGACTTTTTTTTACTTTTTAAATATTTTTTTTGACAGTATTTGCTCCGTAAAAACTACTCCGTAGCTCAGTTGGCAGTGATGTGGACTGAGAAGCGTGTGCACTTGGGTTCGATCCCGGCGGGGCGAACATTATTATGATGAATATGCTTGTTTCCGGTCTGGGTGTAATATTCGTCTCTGTATATGTTTCGGTCACCCTTGATACAGGTTTTATCTACTTAGGGACTCTGAGTGTGATGCATTATCAATATATATAAAACTCTTCCGTTACTGACTGACTGACTGACTGACTGACTGACTGACTGACTGACTGACTGACTGACTGACTGACTGACTGACAACGCAGAGCCGAAACTACTAGGCGTAGCGGGCTGAAATTTTGCATGTAGATTCCTTAGGGAGTGTAGGTGAGCACTAAGAAAGGATTTCCCGAAATTCCCACGGGAACGGGAAAAAACGGGATTTTTGTGTTTAAGAGAAATCTGCGCGGGTGATACCGCGGGGCAGCCTCTAGTCAATATATATAAAACTCTTCAGTTACTGACTAACTGACTGACAGACAACGTAGAGCCGAAACTACTGAACGTATAAATCTGAAAATTGGCATGTAGGTTCTTTAGGGGGTGTAGGTGTGCACTAAGAAAGGATTTCCCGAAATTCCCTTAGAAACGGGAATTACGGGACTTTTTAGTTAGTATGAAAAATCGACATTATTCAGTGTATCGACGTGAAATTTGGTGTACAGGCTTCTCAGTGCATGTAGGAGTGTTGAAAGAAAGGAATTCTCAATGTTCCTACGGGACCGGGAAAAACGGATTTTTGTGTTTATGAGAAATCTGCGCGAGTGAAACCGCGGGGCAGCCTCTAGTTATTAGTGTATAATGTTATTTGTAAATAATAAATGCCACACGATATGGATAAGCTCGAGAATTTCGCGAAAATACAAAAAAAATATTCGTGGATAACCTTTCTTTTGCTGCGATGCGTAGATTTTTTTACAGCATCCAGACCCTGACTTGATTAGTAAGACTTAGTGATCTTCCCTTACGTATAAAAAATGAGCTGTACTCTTTCCTACAAATATAATAATATATAACTATGCCAAATCACTCATATACACCTACTATAGTGGGTATTGAGTGATTCGGAGATAGTTCTTTTCTCGTGAGTGTTAGTCGTAAGATAAGAGAATAACTTTATTGCAATCGAAATAAAAAATAAAGTACATAAAAATAACAAGTTACAAAAAAAAAACGATGCAAAAGGAGGCCTTATCACTAAAAGCTATTTCTTCCAGGCTGTCGTAACTGCTAATAAAGCAAGCAAGCAAATCTACAGTAAAGCAGCGTTGCGTCTAAATTGAACTGCAGATTGAGATTGGACAATAAAACACATTGAAAAACAAAAGACAGTCGACTGCATATTGCCTCTGAAAAACAGAGCGCTTGAACGCCGTCTCCAGGAACCGCAGTTCGAACTTCCGCGTTCCGTTTTAATCTAGAGCAATATTTCAGAGTGCAAATGAAAAGTTTGTCTTCAAGAACCCGCCTTCCACCTCCAGTCCGCCAATGGAAGAAGCTGCAGCCTGAGGGGGGGGTGAGGGGAGGGCGGAGCTCTGTGGTTCTTCTCATTTGAATTTTTCCTTTGAAGAATTCTTTATTTGAAATTACGATTCTTGTTTATGAGGTTGCGCACTCTGCATGTTGATCTTACGGGTGGTACTGGCTGGGTACTTCAGCTGAATTTGTTTTTGTAACGTTTTATCTATTTTTTTTGAAGTGGATCTTATAAAAAGTCGTTACATTTTCTTGTTTATTTACAAATCCTTATAAAAGTTTAATTAGGTAGTTTATAATGTTTTTATAAACACCAGTCCTCTTATTCATAAAAAGTTACAGATAATTTTAGTTATTAATGAATGAATTTAGACTGGATATCTCGTATTTTTCATTCACGTAACCAGAGAAGTGCTTCTTACAAATACATATTTTTGAAATATTGTACCTTAACAAATAATACGGTACGTCCCTAAGGTGGTAAAACAGTTAACCACTTAAACAAAAAAAAAACATAACTAAAGACGATCCAAATTCAAAAAGCGTCACGCGACTATGTCATAACCAAACCATACTGGCAGCCGAGAAACCAACCCTTCGCCCATAACGTGGCCGGCAGCGACTGGCCGCAGCCGCGACCCGCGACCCGCGGGCAACCACGGCCGGCGACCATTTACGGACTTTATGGTCGACTCGGATTCGGGGTAGTCGGCTAAACGCTGGCAGGCTACAGGACCCGCAAGTACGAGCGGCACTGAGCTCGTCGGTCAATACTTTGTGACATGATTTGCCGGGTATTCCGTAGCTTTTGATTGGTATTTTCACTTTAACTAGGGTATATGATACAGTTTTAACTTTAACTTATACTTAAGTAGTTATTTTTTATTTTTGTGAGCATTATAAGCTTTATGTCACACAGTCAGACGACCTAATAAAGTTTGTGGGAATACACGGGGTTGAATGAGGGTGGCTTTAAACCGGTCGTTAAAGCGATTTGTCGGGGAGGCCTTTTTACAGCAGTGGATATCTTTCGACTTAGAAGAGTACTTTGATATTATATTTAATTCATAGACAGAAAGCCAAATATACAAATCGTTGTCAGATATGCTGTAATTATTTTCACTATTGCCTCAACTGTTCAGGCAGACAATGATCTCTCAATCCAACAAGCAATTGACGTCGCGAATGCCTTATTAATTCACTCCATTTAGCGCTTACATCGCTTAGTTACAGCGCTAATACAGAGAGCGCCTGTAATCGGCCAAACATCGCTGAAACTGAGTACTGTACACACCAAACATATGTGCGAGCGAGCGGTTGCACTATGTAGGAAATTAATCATCGTAAAACTAATATAAAATTAAGATCGTTTTAGTTAACTTCATAATTTTTATGCATTTTAATTGGCATAGAAAAATTATGCAGGTTTTTTTAAACTAAAATAACGCAATAACACATCGCACTCAGAGCACCTCAGTAGAACCATATATAGGGTTCCTGAATCAAATAAAAACAAACCTAGTCAGTAAATAAACATCAATATTTATCAAAAAATGTTCACTTCAGCGATCAATCAAACCGGAATCTCCGAAATTACAGCCAACAACACTGCCAACTAAGTACACTGCAATAGGTCTTAAATCATCTATCATCATCATCATCATCATTTCAGCCGTAGGACGTCCACTGCTGGACATAGGCCTCCCTCAAGGCTCTCCATCTGTACCGATCGCAGGTGGCCTGCATCCAGCGTGGACCCGCAGCCTTGCGCAGATCATCCGTCCATCTGGTCGGTGGACGTCCTACGCTGCGCTTGCCGATCCGTGGTCTCCACTCGAGAACTTTTCGGCCCCAGCGGCCATCTGTTCTGCGGGCTATATGACCTGCCCATTGCCACTTCAACGAGCTTATCCGCTTGGCTATGTCGGTGACCCTGGTTTCTCTGCGTATGTCCTCATTTCTGATTCGATCCCGCAGAGAAATCCCGAGCATAGCCCGCTCCATGGCTCGTTGAGCTACTCGGAGCCTGTTCATAAGGCCTATAGTGAAGCACCACGTTTCAGAACCGTATGTCATCACTGGCAGCACACATTGGTTAAATACCTTCGTCTTCAGGCACTGAGGAATATTGGACGAGAAGACGTTGCGTAGTTTCCCGAACGCCGCCCATCCGAGCTGGATTCGGCGATTGACCTCCTTCTCGAAGTTGGACCTACCTAACTGGATGGTTTGTCCTAGGTATACGTACTCGTCGACAACTTCGAGAACCGAGTTCCCAACCATAACTGGGGTAGGCAGAACATGGACATTAGACATGACCTTCGTCTTGTCCATGTTCATTTTAAGGCCCACCTGTTGGGAGACTCGGTTGAGGCCTTCGAGCATCGTGCTGAGTTCCTCCATCGACCTTGCCATGACTACGATGTCGTCAGCAAACCGAAGGTGAGTGATGTATTCGCCGTTAATATTGATGCCCTGCCCTTTCCATTCTAGAAGTTTGAAGGCGTCTTCTAAAGTGGCGGTGAACAGTTTCGGAGATATAACATCTCCCTGTCTCACGCCTCTGTTCAAGGGAATAGCCTTCGAATTCTGTTCCTGTACTCGGACAGACATGGTGGCGTTGCTATACAAACACTTCAGCACTTCGATGTACCGATAGTCAATCCGGCATCGTTGGAGGGACTCTAGCACCGCCCATGTTTCGACCGAATCAAAGGCCTTCTCATAGTCCACAAACGCTAGACATAGCGGCAAGTTATACTCTTCGGTCTTCTGTATAACTTGCCGCAGCGTATGTATGTGGTCTATGGTACTAAAGCCTTTTCGGAAGCCGGCTTGTTCGGGAGGCTGGAAGTCATCAAACCTTCGTTCGAGACGATTGGCGATGATCCTGGAAAACAGCTTATAAACATGGCTCAAAAGCGAGATGGGCCTATAATTCTTCAAAAGGGTTTTATCGCCCTTCTTGAAGAAAAGCACCACCTCACTTCTGTTCCATGCTTCAGGCGTGGTCCCTTCGAGTAGGACAGAATTAAAGAGCCTCTGAAGGACTTTGAGTACCGGTGTTCCACCCGCTTTTAGAAGCTCTGACGTGATTCCATCCTCACCCGGTGCCTTGTTGTTTTTAAGCAGTTTCAGGGCCATCCTTATCTCGTACAGGCTGATGTCCGGGATATCTTCGGTATAGTGTCGGGTTAGTTTGGCTCTAGGGTCGTTAGCCGCACTAGTAACAGGCTTAGTGACCGAATCGTATAGCTGTCCGTAGAACTTCTCGATTTCCCTCAAAATTTCCGCTTTCGTCGACGCTATACTGCCGTCATCCCTCTTCAGCTTGGTCATTTGGCTTTGCCCAACAGACATATCTCTTGCGAACACTTTGGAGCCTTTATTTCGCTCTATCGTATCCTTAATACGCGCAGTATTAAAGACACGGATATCGTGTCGCAAGGCCTTCGAGATCTGCCTATTGAGCCGCCTATATGACGCAGCATCATCGGGAGACTGCAGTCTAAGCAAGCGTCGTTCAGCCATAAGTTTGAGGGTGTCTTCAGAGAGTTTCTGAGTTCTAGCGGTACGGCGAGTCCTAAAGAATTTAGATCCGACCGTATGGACAGTTTTTACGAACCTGTTATTGATCTCGTCCACTGATGCGTCGTCTAGACAATCAAAGCGATTAGAGAGCTCGAGTTGAAAGCTCTCGGGGTTTTCGATCTGAGCGAGGGTAGGACGGAGCGTAGACTTCATCAGGCGGTACCGTTCAAGTTTAACGTTCACATTCAATGTGCCTCTTACTATTCGGTGATCACTGCCGGTTTTTACCCTATGAATCACGGAGACATCATTGAATATCCGTTTCTTGTCGGTCAAGATGAAGTCTATCTCGTTCCTAGAACCACCAGGGCTCATCCAGGTCCATTTCCTATGAGGTGGCTTCTGGAAGAAAGAATTCATCATGAAGAGTCCTTCTTTCTCCATGAAATCGGCCAGCCTCTGACCTCTAGGGTTCCGTTGCCCATAACCGAAGTTCCCCACTCTCAACTCATGCTCGCTTCTCTTGCCTAGTTTCGCATTGAAGTCCCCCATAACAACATTGAAGTGAGTTTTATGCGTATGTATGGCCCGACTAATGTCCTCATACATAGACTCTACTTCGTCATCTGAGTGTGTCGAGGTCGGTGCATAGACCTGAACGACCTTCAGCAAATATCTTTTAGATATTCTGAGTGTTAGGTATGCGACCCTGCTCGACACACTGTCGATGGTAATAATGTTGCTAACGAGGGACTTGTGGACGAGAAACCCGACACCACCTTGGGACAGTTGGTCGCCCTCCCGGTGGAAGAGCAGGTTACCCGATTTCAGGGTTATCGTGTCCTGTCCCTGTCTACGGACTTCTGATAGCCCTAGAATATCCCACCGTAACCTGCTCATTTCCTCTTCCAGCGCAACAATCATATCGTCAGTCCTCAAAGTGCGGACGTTGTGTGTTGCCAGGGCCAGTTGTCGTTTAAAGGGGTGGTAGCCGACCGTCCGGGGATTCTTAGCACCCCTTGCCCCGCCGTTACCGTGACCGCTACCGTGGTCAGGAATAGCGGGGCTGCCGGGGACTAGGGGCCTGGGCACATGCTGACTATTCATGAGGGGGGGGTTGCCATACTCGCCACGCTTGGCAGGCGGGTTGGCGAGCGCAGTATGGTGTTGTATAAACCAGAAGACGCTGCTGCCCGTCTTCTGGTGCTATCCCTCAGCCGGGTCCTACGGCTCCCACGGGAGGAGAGGGGAGGGCGACATTCTAACGCCGGCGCCCGCGGCAAGTCATCTATAATGAACGGTATTACCTAAAAAAAATATTTATGTGTTGTTGTATAATTCGGCATGGGCGACTAAGGGACTCTCTCTAGTATCAATGAGTTCGCTCGCGCTCGTTACGTCTGTAAGGAGCATGATTCAGCAAGGAGTGTATTTGACAGCTGTCAAATTGGATTGCAACCGGCTATTAGGGAATGTTGCGACGCTGCGACCGAAGACGCTGCCTGTGCCTGCGTCGCCTGATATTGTCTTCCAGAATTTCTATTGCTATTTGGAAATTCTAGTCTAAACCAATTGCGCAATATAAACGTCTAGAGCGTGTTAGGTAACGGTTGTAAACTGAAATTACAAATAATTAGTTCAATAATTACATGAAGACTGTTCTTGGTTAATAAAATATTGAAATTATGATCAAAACTACATTATTTTTAACTACTCCTGTCTCGTGCAATGGTTGTAGAAAAAAAATGTTTTGATAAAATAGGTACATTTTTTAAATTATAAATCTGTTATTTTTGTTTACTGGCGTAATTATTTTCCTTTTTTGTTTAAAAAATACTTCAACCAAAATGTAATGGCTTAACTATTTTAAAATTACGTAAATTTAAATGTATGGCTGCCACATTAAATTTACGTAACATAGTGACATAAAGTAGTTCACAACACAAAATGTCCGTACATATATGAGTTTACTTAGCATGTCGAATCCACTATTAGTTAGGAAATTGTAACCTCATAAAAATGGCGATATCGCGCGGCAAACCATTAAGTGGTGTTATTTATTTAGGTTCAGCATGGAGGGGCTCCGGGGCCAGGCACGGCGCGGCACGAGGCGAGAACCCGACGCCTCACGGAGTGGGTGTCACGTCATATCGTCTACGAAAACACTAACTTTTTCTACAAAAAACAGCTCCGATTTTGTTACAGACAAATTGCTTGACAGACCCTGATCGAGAGTCGATAGTTCGCTGCTCACTAGGAACAAGTTATAAGAGATAATTGGCAAAAAGGCAATAGGTAGCAAAAGTCGTTACATCCACCCAACACACTCGGTATGATGCCAAAGTGCGCAGATCTCCCACACACTTTAATAAACGCCAATAGGCCGCAACGAGCTGTCCTGTGAGCAAGCCTCCATTTTTAACGAGGCACACCGCCGCGCCCGCAGAAAGTAGCCTAACATGAAATCACGTTTAAATGAGTGTTTTTTTTCTGTTTTTTCGCTTGTTTCCAGTGGCGTGCCGCTTTAGGCTCCATTAAAGCTTACATGTCACTCTCCCCCTCCCACCGGACCGGAGGCCGGAGGGAGGCAGTGGAAAAATCACAAAATCGGTATCGGATAGGTCCGCCGATGCGGGCTCGCTCCACAACATGGCTTTGACGGACGGTCATTTAATATTAACTGCGGTTTTTCCACAGATGGAAATTTTTTTTTTTTATTACCATTCGTAACGCTGTGATGAAGTGGTCGGCATGTTGTTTGTGACGCGCTCTGATCTCCGAGCTGCCCTTTTGTGTGCTCCACTTCTGAATGAGCCTCCTGATTGAGAGTGTTTGTTTTTCGTTTTACAATTTCATACTTGACGTGCTGTCCGATGCATGTGTAACTAACTGAAACATTCTTTATGACAATTATTGTTTTGAAGGGTTTCATATACATTTTTCGAAAGCACCCTTTACATATTTTAAAATGGCAAAGAATCGCGAATTGAAATTGACAATATATTCGGTGACCACTTTAATTTGATATGTTAGCAACGTAACGGAACGCATTTCATTCGACGGAAAATTGAAAATGGAATGTCAATAAATTGTTAACTTTGAAAAAGTTGATCAAAATCGAACTACAAAAATGGTCGCCGAAAGAGCGGAGACCACAGAATGAATTTATGGCTGCACCGACTCGTGAGGCGAAAAGTTACGCAAATATTTTTATCGATATCAATGATTCTCTTATACGTTGAATTTAATTTCGATTGCGCCTTATATGTCGATTACTGAGTTCAATAATTTGTATTTAATAGGTACAACTGACTTGGCTATCGATTATGGCATTTTTATATTAAGATTTTTTCTTATGTGGCACACAATGAATCACGGTTAATTTCTTAATTGTTAAATAGTTTTTCTTTGTTTACAGGTAAATCGTTCACCTTGACGATAACAATATCGACATCGCCGCCGCAGGTCACGACGTACAACAAGGCAATCAAAGTCACCGTAGACGGCCCGAGGGAGCCGCGCTCTAAGACCAGTTAGTAAAACTAGCTGAAAATATTATAACTCTAATTAGATATTTTAGGTATGGTCAGGATAACTTTAAGAAGTATATGGCGACGACATCCCAAAATAATACTTTTTATACTTATTTCTTGGAATTATCTTTTGCCAAATTTGCCTCTCTAAACAGACATAATTTAAAATCTCTATCATGCGGCATGGCGGTTTCTGTCATGACTCCTGAAAAACCAGAACCACTATTATTACATCTGGTACATCCATCCAACCAGCCACTTAATTTTGACTTTTATTATTTGTTTTACTTATACCTCGTGTGCAACTGATTTTCAATGTATTGTTTGCGCAAAAAAACATCTATACATATTATATTCTTCCATGTGTATGGCATGCACGCACACGTAGTAAACAAAATCTCACCATTAACTCTACCGGTGGGTAGCAAGTTACAACGTCTGACGCGGACAAATAGCTGGAGCCTCTCTCTAAGCCTAATGTTCTATCAATCCTCTTCAGGGTGAAGAAATTAAAATAATTGCGCTCCCCTGACCCCGCAGATAGTGTAGACCTTTTCCTGTGAAAGGGTTTTTGGTATGGATTGCAAAACTGGTAGTTTAATTCATATGTTAGACTTCAGTGTAGTTTTAATGCCTCTATAAATATATTTTATTTATAATGGCATTAAAACTATATTTTTAAATAAAAAAACCTATAGCAGGACATATTTTATTTACCGTTACCTACGTTAATAAATGCATAAACCAATTGTAGCGTTTTTAAAATTTTCTTGATTAACTTATTAACTTATTGTTAATATGTCTATTATTGGAAACAATAGTTTAAATTATATATAAAATCATTAAAAATTAAACTCTTGACGTCGTCGATAATTTACACAAATAATAATTTTATATTGACAATATATATTTTAAACTTATTTTACTTCTAACCCTACCCGGGTGGTCGCTAGCGCTAGACGAATGTGTAGGCACAAAGGAGGATGTTGTAATGAATCGGTTGTTTAATTAATTAGTCAAGAAAGGTTTTAGGGAGGGCCGGGGTGCGGGGAAGGGCGAGAGGGGTAGAGTGTGCATGTGCCTTGCATATTGATTTATTGTTCGACACTCTACGCGGGCTTTAATTCACGCGTGAGATGTTAAATTGATTGTCTTTGAAATAATTGTTGAGTCTTCAACAAAATTGCTTTACTTCTACTGACGTAGGTATACTTTGTGTGTAACAACGCCAACTTCAATTGTTTTGAAAACAAAGGTTTCTAGAACTTATATCTTTCTTAAATACACTCGAGAAAACCACAGTTTTATTTCACGTCAAGAAAAAATAATTCCTTAGATACACTCATTGATTTTTAAAGCAATAAATAAGACTCATACTGCGATCGCCAACCCTCCTTCCAAGCGTGGCGATTATGGCAAATTCTTTGGCGATCAGTATGGGAACCTATGTCCAACAGTGGACTTTCACGTCTTTTGGCTGAGATGATGATGATGATTTTAATCTATTAAGTATTTATTTGTTCGATAAATCGCCGTAAATTACTGTTTCGACAATTCCTTTGGCATTTGGCAAACTCTTCAACAATTTCAAAGTATAAAGAAACGTTTTAACGTTCACACCAAATGCGGATATCAGATTCCACCCTGGCTACCTATTTTTACAATTATCTGGGTGGCATTTACGAGCTCCGGGCGCAGCGCAGTAGCAGACATTTTAATAATCCCGTTAACGATGTTTTTCTTATGGCGGCCATATCTTGGCGCTATTTTGAGGCACCATGCACTGCAGACCACCCGTGTATGTGTTTGCTTGTGTAGTCTATTGTTTTGGTGATAGAAAGAAGATTATTAGGGGAAGAAACATGGGTATGTTTTAAATAACAATAAACTTTTAATGTATATACATATAACTGTTCCACTTCTGGGTTTTCTTCCTATTTCCTAAGGTTCACGCATATCTTTTAAGGCATGGCAAATATAACAAGAGAATAACAATTCAAAGTGGAAGCAGGTTATGCTCTATCTTCACCGCACTTTCGCTATTGTGCAAAAAATACAAATAAAATGTACTAATACACGAAAATTCAATGTTACAGTAATTCATGGTTACAGTGAGCGGTTAAAATTATATATTCAAAACAAATTCATACGGATTTAATTTAAAAATAAAAAAAAATAACTTACCTATAGAACGGAGCTCAGCAAGGATTTCAATTGGAGCTCGTTTAGAAAATAGAATTAGCTACGAATAAAATAGGCGAAGTTAGCTTAACTAAGTAGTAAAATACTTGGCATAATAAATTTAACTAGACCAGACTGGACCCTCGGTGTAATCCTTTAATCAGGTCCACGGTAGCCCTTGCCTCCCCTATTTTTCCAACCCCCCTCTACCCCACTGCACCCCCATTTTACCCAACGAACGGTGCAAATGACAGTTTCTAATTCCAACTTGCCATGAAAGTGTGTAATTGTTGGGCCGTTGATTTATACACTGCCGGCTTTACATGCATGTGTGTAAAGAAATGTGGGTGTGAGCGTTTTACATTTTCCAATTTTCTTTCTATGTGTGAGTGCATTTGTCAATTTAATGAGAAATTTCGCGCTAGTTTTAGTGACGGGCGGGCGTATTTATTTATGGATTTTTGTGTCGCATATT
The DNA here is from genome assembly GCA_951802225.1 of Euspilapteryx auroguttella. Classification (NCBI taxonomy): domain Eukaryota; kingdom Metazoa; phylum Arthropoda; class Insecta; order Lepidoptera; family Gracillariidae; genus Euspilapteryx; species Euspilapteryx auroguttella. Next base: position 4,023,868 of record OX637655.1, read on the forward strand.
TGGAGTTATGTGAGGTTGGGGGCGGCGGGGGGTATGTTCTTGTGTGCGTGCTATTATGAAGCCATTATTTAGTGAATGATTCCATTCAGTTGATAGACATGCATGTGTTTGGTATTCAGACTTTCAACGATGTTTTCCACCTTGCGACCACCCCTATCCACCCCCTTTCCGAGCTACGTTACCTTACGGGACATCCTTTATATGGTATTTTTGAATTTGTGCAAACTCTACCATAGAACAATCACAAAACAAAATACCTACATACGTTTATGTAAAGACACCTTCACACGTCCCTATACGTTCCTTAATTTGAACACGCATTAGGGCGGCCGTACACGGGCGATGAATTATCGAATGCCTAACAAATCGAACGTCGACAGGGGACGCAGGAATGCCGCTCTGTGGTGTCAATTATTCAGTGGGTACGGTACGGTACGCCTGTAGACATTGCCGTTTCGACCGCGCAACCAAGTTCTGAAACAAAAAACTGATTACGCTCACATTCTGTCGAAATTTGTCAAAACTCAATGGAGAAAACCAGGAATTTGTCAAAGCATAAATAAAGAGGTTATGAAGGTTTGATGGTGTCCGCGCGAACGAAACAGGGAGAACCGCGCGGACATTGAGATCTAGACTTCTGGAAGGTTTAGAGACCTGGTTTTTTTGTCAAAGCAAGGTTCAATTTGTCAAAAAATGTCGAAGTAATAATATTTTGACTAGCTCTAATACTTGACCAGATAATGACACTTCAGTCCCATGGCCGCGCGAACCTCCAATTAAGATTCCTTTAGGTTCAATTATTTTCGTAACTATGCGTCCAAAACAGCCGGAATCGGTGTTCAGACCTTTATTTTAATTTGTCGAATCCTATGAAAGCCGAAAACCGCCGATGTCTGTTGTTAGTCACACAAAATCCCTGAAAAACTTAACCTTCTTTCCGCGCCAACGAAACGCTTCTTAATATGGTGATAACTAGTTAACTAAGCTAGACTAAGATAAGTTTCATATATCAAATTCTTTGACATTTAAGGCTCCTTCGAATGACACCTAGCTAGACCGTTCAAGCCCACTGCAGCGAGAAAAATTTAAAATACTTTACCTCCTAAATTTGTTAAGTAGGGTGGCTTTTTTGAGTAGGATAAAGTTTTTTAAATTTCTCTCGCTGCAGTGGGCTTGAGCGGTCTAGCTAGGTGTCATTCGAAGGAGCCTTAAATGTCAAAGAATTTGATATATGAAACTTATCTTAGTCTAGCTTAGTTAACTAGTTATCACCATATTAAGAAGCGTTTCGTTGGCGCGGAAGAAAGGTTAAGTATATGAGATACAGCGGATAGCCCTAAGTGACGTCAACATCGATGCTGAATTATTCGAAGTGGTTTGTTGTTCGTTATACCGAAACTCTAAATTTATAGTAGTATTATGTGTAGTTTACATACCTCCACAAAGTAGTGACAGTGATTACATGAAATTGTTTAATATAATAGAAAACTTAACGGTAAAATACAATAAGCTTATAGTATTAGGAGATTTTAACTTATACTCAAGTTCAGTAGAGGTTCAAAATTATTATGAGTTCTTTATTACGTTTTGTGAATTTACTCAGAGAAATAACATTCGTAACTGCAATAATCGGTGCTTGGACTTAGTGCTGAGCAGGCTGGATTCAGACGGGGTACAAGTAACATTATCAGACGAGCCTTTGGTATCGGTAGACGTTCAACATCCTCCTTTATTGATATCGGTAAGTTTTACAACAGCAAAATTGACATCAAGACTTTTCGTTCAATCTCCGCAGCCGCCCCGGCCGCCGCCGCCGCCGTCACCAGCCGCACCGCGGACTAATCAATTTAATTTGTGGAATTTTTACAAGGCAGACTTCCCAACCTTATACTCCTACATTCAAAAAGTAGACTGGAGTATCCTTTACCAGACCCAGGATATGGAGACTGCCTTGAATCTTTTTTATGATATATTAAACAACATAATTCAGAGTTGTGTTCCTTTTAAAAAATTAGGAAAACCCTCAGAGCGTGTAACTCCAGTTTGGTATAGTGCTGATCTGATTAGGGATATTAAATACAAACACAAATTACATAAATATTATAAGAAAACTAGATCTGAATCTGATTACGGGGCGTTCTCTGTTATCAGATCCCAAGTCAAGCAGGGAATTAAACGTGATTATGAGTGTTATACAAACAGGATCCAGTCGCAATTGGTAGACGATCCAAAAACATTTTGGAGCTTTATAAATTCAAACAAAAAATCTATTAAAAAGCCTAGAATAATTGATAGCGGCACCGGGAAAATTTTGGATGATCAGGAGTGTGCGGATAAATTCGCGGATTATTTCCATTCGGTGTACAGTGAGTATCCCCCCCAACTGGACGCGGGATCGGCGTCGCGCGCGGGCGGCGGTGCGGGTGGCGCGGCGCGCGTGCACCTCGCCGCGCTCACAGTAGAGCAGGTGCGGGCTGCGCTTGCCGCGCTGCCGGCCAAGCGTTCTGTAGGGCCGGATGGTATTCCTCCATATGTTGTAAGAGATTGTAGAGAGGTCTTAGCGGAACCCTTGACCTATATATTCAACCAATGCTTGCAGGTATCAGTTTTCCCAGAGAAATGGAAAATCACGCGCGTTGTTCCCGTACCGAAGGGAGAGGGCGTCGATGATGTTAACAAATACAGACCTGTAGCAGTGTTGTCAACTTTTGCAAAGGTATTCGAGTCTGCTTTATATAAAAATGTCTACGAAGGAGTCAAAGTACAAATGGCAGATGCTCAACACGGGTTTAGACCAGGCCGAAGCACAAACACAAATTTGCTTAATTTTATATCTTATGTTGTACCAGCTGTCGACAAGGGAGTGCAAGTAGATACTGCGTACTTTGACTTCAAAAAAGCCTTTGACACCGTAGATAATGACGTACTTTTGCAAAAGCTGGCAATGGCAGGATGTACGCCGCAAACTTTAAAATTTCTTTCGAGTTATATGAAAGATAGAAAGCAATTTGTTGATTACTGTGGCAAGGTATCAGAGCCGTATTTCACACACTCAGGCGTGAGTCAAGGTTCGAATTTGGGACCTTTAGCTTTTATTATAATGATTAACGACCTTCCGGAAGTGGTAGAGGCGGCTGGTTGTCTTCTCTATGCGGACGATTTAAAACTATATAGCACAGTCGCAAAAGAAGAGGATAGGTATCGTCTCCAGAAAGATATTGATGCTGTTGTCGAGTGGAGTAGGAGAAATAAACTTGAGTTTAATGCCAATAAGTGCAACATAATATCGTTTAGTCGCAGCAAGTCTCCTCGTGAGCATCAGTATCTTGTCGACGGCACTCCGATGACCCGTGTTGAGTCAGTAAGAGATTTGGGAGTGCAGTTGACTGTAGATTTAAACTTTCGCGATCACATAGTAAACATTTGTAAGAAGGCATTTCAAACACTAGGTTTTGTCCTAAGAACATCAAACGGGTTTACTAACATTAATGCTATTAAAAACCTGTACAATGCGTTAGTGCGTAGCAAGTTGGAATCAAGTTCTGCTATCTGGAGTCCACACGAGGAAAAATATAGAACAATGTTGGAGAGAATACAGAACAAATTTACTCGTTACCTCTACAAGAGACTGTACGGCGTGTATCCGAAATACCCACTTATGTATCCTACTTTATTCGTTCTGGGTATGGTGGGATATTTAAAGTTAGAAGTCAGGAGGGAAATAGCTGTAGCTAGATACTTATTCCAAGTGCTGCGTGGGAAGGAAAATAACCCTGCTTTACTGGAGAGGTGTGCTTTGCGGATTCCTAAAGACAACATAAGGCACCGCCGTGGCCGGCTCCTCATGGTTCCAGCTGGAAGGACCAACCTCCAGCTGAAAGCTCCTCTGACCAGAGCAATCCAGCTTCTCAACCACGTTGATCAGGAAACTGATATTTTTGTATGTTCTCTGAGTGAGTTCACAAAAACGGCAGAATATTTAATTTGTTATGTATTAAATTAGGAATTTATTTAATTAATTAATTTTTATGTATTGTGTTGCATGTGTAATTATCTGTTTGTTACCTGCACTGTCGAAATGGGTAACTGTAATGATGGTGTAGTTTGTAGATAAAAAAAAAAAAAAAAAAAAAAAAAAAAAAAAAAAAAGTTTTTCAGGGATTTTGTGTGACTAACAACAGACATCGACGGTTTTCGGCCTTCATAGGCTTCGACAAATTAAGATAAAGCTCTGAGCACCAATTCGTGCTGTTTTGTATTCATAGTTACGAAAATAATTGAAGCTAAAGGAATCGTATTTGGAGGTTCGCGCGGCCATGGGACTGAAGGGTCATTATCTGGTCAGGTATTAGAGCTAGTCAAAATGTTATTACTTCGACATTTTTTGACAAATTGAACCTTGCTTTGACAAAAAAAACAGGTCTCTAAACCTTCCAGAAGTCTAGATCTCAATGTCCGCGCGGTTCTCCCTGTTTCGTTCGCGCGGACACCATCAAACCTTCATAACTTCTTTATTTATGCTTTGACAAATTCCTGGTTTTCTCCATTCAGTTTTGACAAATTTCGACAGAATGTGAGCGTAATCAGTTTTTTGTTTCAGAACTTGGTTGCGCGGTCGAAACGGCAATCTGTAGACGGCAGACGATAGCGCTTAGAGCCAGCTCTAAAATATTTAAGTAAATAGATTTTTACTGCCGAAGCTACATATTTATCGGTCTGTCTTTCCAAAAAAAAATTCTGTAACTTTGAATCCCAGGATCTCTATTTTATTATATCCAGTAAGTATTCTATTATATTAAATATTCAAGATTATTTTGTATATTTTAATAAATTTTGGGTATTTTTATTAGTTTTTATGGCATTGAGTCCGTACGTGTCTGTTAACGCGTCTAGCCTCCTCCTCAGTATGAACAGAAAAACATAAAATTATGAAAGAATAAATAAAATAGAAAAATGGTAATTTTAAAGTTAAAATTAAACAATAATGAACCGTCTGTAATTAGTTAATGAAGGACTGACAGCTCAGTTCCAGCGTCGTGTGAGATGGAATGCTGTTCGCAGTCGAGGCGTCAATAATTCAATACATTCGGGCCGAGATCGCGCGACGGGGAATTTGGTGTCGGTACACTACTAGATACAGCTACTTATTGTAGGGAACTATTTAGGGAAGCGTTTAAATTTTTATTGTAGGTATTAAATTGGATTCGCCATTAAAGATAATATTTAATTTACATAAGGGACTAATACTGATATTAATATTATCTTTAATTAAAGTCAAATACTGCATCGCAGCTGATAAAAAAAAGATGTGATTAAACATACATGAGAGGATAGTCAGTAAGTATAGAGATAGACATACTCCGTGGTTCAGCAGTGATTTTGATTTCGAAGGTCCGGGTTTGATTTCTGGCGGAGGCAAACATAGTTCAGATGGATATCGATATACCTTTCCCTGGGTCAGATGTGTTGTATGTGTTTCGAGTACCCTAGATACAGGTTCTCTGTAATTTGGGGTACTGGTGTGTTGCGTTACAATTATAATAGTCCCTTCTACCAGTTTGTAAGTAATCCGTTTTATGAAATGGTAAACCTAATTTTTTTGTGTTCGTTCTATAAATTAGGTATACTACTTTACCTAGGTAATGCTTCATGTTTGTATCTAAATATATATGTAAGTGGATTGCAACAAAAATGTCGTAGATAAGTATTCTCAACATACATTTCTTATAGCTACTATTTAAACCTAAACTATCGATTTTACTTCCCAGACTGAAATCAAGTGAATCTTGAAGTCTGAATTCTAAAGCTAATGAGAAGCTTACTGGGGATTAGCTCAAAAGGATTCCACTTGCATCCGAAAATCTGCGGACGGATACGGATAGGATGCATTCCTATAAAGACGCCCATAGACGTGTGTGAAGGAATTTCTTAATTAAAGTCTGTGTTGCAATTTAAATCAGTGCAAAGGGTAAATACAATTTGTTAATCATAATTATGCTTGTTTAAACTGCATCTATCACTTTCTTTCTTATATAGAAATTCAAAAAGTTCTTATATTCGTTTCCTATTGTAACCTTACTTTTATACAAATCTATACCAATATTATAAAGAGGAAAGATTTGTTTGTTTGTTTGTAACGAATAGGCTCCGGAAATACTGAACCGATTTGAAAAATTCTTTCAAATCGGTTCAGTGAAAGAATTTTTGAGTGTCATAGGCTATATTAGATTTTCAAAAAAAATAGGGATCCTTACCTAAACTCAAATAATGTAACCCAAGGTGCAATATTTTTTCCGTTGTTTACATATTTGGCAGGTGGTTGGTTATTGTTTGTTTTTTATTCGGCCATTCTGGGCAGTCAAAAGAACATAGTCTATAGAGCCAAGTCTTTTGTAGTATCTTATATTCTATGGCGTAACGAAGTAAGCCGGGAAAGCTCGTTGTTAAATATTTCTGTATTTGAGGACAATAAAGTGTATATTCATTCATTCAATTATTCATTCTCAGTTTAAATCGAGTTGGATATTACGGGCCTTAGTAGTAACCTCATGACTAGTGACATTGTGACCGATTATGATTTCTTAAAGTCACAAATAACCGCGGTCAGGTGATGATTGGACAGTCATCTCTATGGATTCTCACCACAAGCTCTCTTTATGGAGACGGGTCATCTTATATGAACTCTACATCTGAAATGTTTGCCTTCCAATTGACAAATGTGATATTTCTTGTAGTTTTTACTTTTTAATAATAATAATTGTAGAGTAAAGAAGACTGCCTTTTCTGTATCGTTATGCATCTACTCTCTAAATTTTAATTTGTCTTAAATTGTATTAAATAACGTTACTCAGAACTTTAGCCATAAAGCCTTATTATATGTTTCTCTGTTTCTTGGATATCTCCTGTCTTTTAAAACGTGTGAAATGACGAATCCTAGTAATTCTCTGTTCTGAAACGTTTTTTGTTAGCAGATTTTAAAACAATACTCGGAACTTAATAAAACTGTAAAACAACATTATTGATCTAGGTATACCGTTGTTGACCAAACGTTGCCAAAACTAATTCCACATATTATTATATCCAATGTGTAATTGGTTTTGTCGAAATACTTACTAAAGTATTCAGTGTCATTAAATGATGTAATTGAATTGTAAGATAAAGTTAAAGTTTGTCGATAAACAATACTCTAAAATAAGGGCAGCTAGTATCGTACTGATGTAGTGTTGTCTCTTCTAGGGCAGCAGCAGCAGTTCCACTTCGCCTTCGGACAGCGACCGTTCCCGTTCCCGCCGGATCCTTTGGGAGGATTCCGGATGCCGCCCATCACTACTTGTCAAAGTAAGTACAATTTTGATTGTATGTACAGTGGCGGGCGACCTAGGACGGCGTAACTGTACTAATGCAACTTTATATTTAATACTTTTTTCGTAAATGAAGCACTTATTGGAATACCTCTTTATAAACATTTATAAACTCAGTTTTTTAATACAAAAAATTATGAATATGTCGTTAGTTTGTATTATAGTATTTAATTTGCCGTCGGTGACATGTTTTTTTTTTAATCTTCTTGCCTATAATAGTATTGAGATAGACATTTAAATAAGGAACAGCGATAGGTTTATGATCATGACATAATATTAAAATTAAAACTTCGAAATTGTTATCGCTATGAAAAAGTGCTCCTGTATAAGTCGCAAAGCCGTAGCCATGCTGCAAGCTACAGTCACTAAAGCACCGATTCAATCTGCCCCACAAAAAGAAATATTCAGGCGACGCAATCGAACAAGCCGGTAGGCACGCAGCGCTGAAATCCGGGGCTTCCCCGCTTCCCCAAAACAACTTAACTGCACGCGGGCCGTTACAAGAGAAACAAAAAAGGCATTCGCAAATCGACGCGACCGAATGCCACGCGCATATCGTATAAAAAACCAACTTCACCGATTGCCGGCCAAAAACGGATCCGTGATACCGAAAAATAAAAGCCTTACACCGGAAAAAATACAGTGGGCAACGGGAATGGTGCAAGGGGGTGGGGGGTGCTCACCTGCGCTTTGTGCACATCCTGTATGATACACCGCTGTCTGTTGTCCGGTGCCCGTCTTCCCTAGTTTGACATTCGATTTCGTTCTCCACTATAAATGAAATGCTGACTTGTTTTACCGCGATATCTGAGTTTGCCTCGTTGTTTGTAAGGTCATATAATTTTATAATCTGGAGGGTTTTAGGTGCGATTAAATGTTTAATCAATATATATAAAACACTTCCGTTACTGACTGACTGACTGACTGACTGACAGACAACGCAGAGCCGAAATTACTGGGCGTAGAAAGCTGAAAATTGACACGTGGGTTCCTTGGGGGGTGTAGGTGAGCACTAAGAAGGGATTTCCCGAAATTCCCACATGAACGGGAAAAACGGGCTTTTGTGATTATGAGAAATCTGTGCGGGAAATATATAAAACAATACGCTTGTGAATAAATAAAACAATACGCTTGATAAGGTAAATAATGGAGTGATTCGGCCCCACAAGGTATGTGTAAGCGTATTGTGAGATACTTAAAATTTTAGACATTTGATCTGTTATTCGTACTAAAGATTAAGCTTTCTAGCTGAAGAATAATATTTAACAAAAGTTGAAACAAATGCAGGTTGAAACAAATGTGACAGGCGTTGCCGGTTTGAAGGCCACTGTTTAAATTTAGTTTCATATTAGCCAAATATAATTTATTATTTTATCTTCCTCAGACATGAGCCAATTCGGTCTCAGCTCAAGTAACTCCCACTGGGGCTACGGCACAGCGGCTGCCTACCCTCCGTACCTGCCATCTTGCGCTGCGCCGGCGTCTGCGCAGTTCAACACTCCAGCACTCGGGTTCGCCGGCACCGTGCCGGATCAGAGCACTGCTGCGCAGGAGTTTACTGGAAATAACACTGGTAAGTTACTAAAATAAAAAAGGAGTACCATTAGTAATACTATCACAGCCTAAAGACAAATGTTTTTATACGGGAAAAATGCCTCACGCATGTTCCGTCGTTTGGGGGAGCGACGGGGTTATGCAGGGTTCCCTTAAAACCCCTCGATGACCGTCTCGACAATTTTCGGGAAGGACCCTGGACACTAGACCTATATTCTTTATCCAGTCCACGGCTGCCTTCTCTAGGTTCCTCTAGCTGAGACCATTGTTAGCAAAACTTTAACCATAAAAAAAGACAAATCACGCCATCAATTAATCAGAGCATACGATTCCTTCTCACGCAACTTAATGTAAGTGACTATTTTCTAACAATTCGATAAAGACGTGTTTTGTTTGAGTTTGTTACTAAGAATACTCAGGCAACTTGCCATGTTAATGCATCGCACAAACAACCATAATCAGTAACTTCCCAATCTAATTCAGTCCAAACATTAACAAACCATCTCGCATCCATAACTCTTTATAACGGCGGAGCGGTGAAATCAAATTTACCAACTTGTTTTATGGCCAACTTCCTCCTTGAGCCGTTCCCTTCCCCCCCCGCTCCCCGCCGGACATTAAACGACTCTCATTATAATTTACAACTGCCCCCGACACGTCCGTCCGATGGAGTTCATGAATTTATCGCCGATGCACGAAAAATAATAGCCCCGCTTTAAAATTCTGATGCGATCAATATGTTTCTTTTCAAAATGTACAATTCCTCTCTACAGTTCTTCCGGACACGACGGGAGTGGATCTGGACCAGCAGCTGTCTGGGCTGGTGGGCAGCTCGCCCTCACACCACGGAACCCTCCTACCCCGGTACAACAACAACGCCGATTACGGTCTGTCCACTGGTCCTAGATCGCTAAGCGACAACAGCTCACAGCCAGAATCACCTGTGCAGGATGACTTGCTTACCTCAAATACTTCTAATATCAACCACACAAATAGCTCTAACTTCTCATCTCTAATGGGCAGTCAGACTACATCTTATGGAAATAGCAACTGCAATAATTCTCTCTATCCCGTCCTCCCAGCGAGTCTTCTGTACAGTCAGTTGTACACAGCGGCGAACCAAAGTCACAACTTCCATCCGCTTCATTCGAACTCTATACACTCGACGCAGAATCACCACAACGAGCTGCAGACGATGATGGATCAGATTTCTTCGACAACGAACAATCATAGGCAGCATGGGAACCATCAGAATGATTTGTTACTCGGTGGAGGGAACTCGTGTGCAGCTGCGGCGGCGAGGGGCGAGGACGGCAGGGTCAACAGCCTCGGCCAGAGAGGGAACCCTCAGCCGGACAGCAACACTGTGTGGAGACCCTACTAGAATCAGATTGACGCTTCATTCTTTGAAGCGTGAGACTTTGTGTAGTGTAGTGATCAAGTGTAGGATTTAAAGGAGTATTACGATTGTAAATGTTAAAAATTTTGGACCGTATATCGGATGGAAAGTGAATTATTACTTGTTATAAGCGAAATTGCAACGAAATTATAAAAAAAACCGCTGTTGTAGAATTAGTTGTAAGTATGTAAAGATCGAAAATAGTTTTTGTCAAGTTTCAGTTTAAAAGTTTTGTAAATAAAATACGTATAGCTATAGCTAATGTAAATTGATAATGAATATTTAGAACCTCACTTAGAATTTGATTTAAAAAGTCAGTGTTTCTTTTTTTTTAGCAAATAACACCTAGGGGTACGTTTAAAACGTAGAAGTAAAAACCTTTTATTTGTTTAGCCATCAGACAAGTTCAATTTGATTTCTTATTGTCGAAATGTGTAAATAAGTTTTATCATGTAAATACATTAACATAGATAATATTATTATGTTGTAAAAGCATCTTGTAAAGTGCAATATAGACGTGCAATTAAAAAAGTTAAGTAGCTGTTCATGGAGATAATTAATTATATAAATGTATTCTTTAGTTATTTATTTTTAAAGTATTTTCAGTTATAAAGGTGAATTAAAAGAAAGAATCATATAATTTGTTGTTCTCTTCAAAATAATATTAAAATTCATCAAAACTAAGTTCATATAGTTATTTAGTTTGTGTCTTATATTCTTATCACATTTTTTTATGTAAATCATTAGATGCTAAGTATAACTGACACTCGTGTTAAAAATAAAGTTTTATTTTATTCAAATTAATAAATGGTTTTAATTCATAGAAGAACTAGCAATTTTTATTTTAACTTCTACATAAATATAATCATCAACATCATTATCTCAGTCGAAAGACGTCCACTGCTGATCATAGGCCTCCGCCACACCAACCAGCCCTGTGCAACCGTCATATACTTCCGCAACTTTCACCAGGTCGTCTAAGCACCTTGCTGCTAAATCGTTGATTTGTTTAATCCTTTACAAATTCGAACCTTAGTAAGTTCGTACCCAAAACAATGTTATGTGCAGACAATACCAAATAAATAAGCCGTCATCCATCATCGGGAACGCGACCCGAATTGATACTTTATGCCCGCATTTCCGAACGAAACTCCGAAATAAATATCCCACCCTCATTAATTTGCGCTAATACGATCCAATGGACAGCGGGTGCACGCCCACTGATTATCAGAGAGCCATGCGTTTTATTCAACTTGCAGAAATTACAATATGTTTAAACAATTAAATGCCGTAAAGTCTAAAAAACACTCTTAGCTGCATTAGTTGGTTTTTAGAACCTTGATTTCCTTCTCAAACGATAATAATATGTGTGGGGTGTGAGTTGGTTTCATGCCAAACATTTCTTTTTTATATAAAGGTTCCAACATTTAGCGATAATTTGTGTGCACCCTGTGAACAATGTACTTTTGTATTTTATTTTGATGGCAATAAAGTGTTTTCTATTCTATTTTATTCTAAATTTTTGTTCCAAACTGGGTTATAACACCAAAACCATCATTATCTCAACTCTAGCCGTCCGCCGCTCGAGTCGAGTGCACCTCAACAGTTTACTTCCGCAACCTTCACCAGGTTCTCTGATTACCTTGTCCTGCGGGGGCTCTCTACTATGCGCCTTTGGCTTTCACTTATCTTAAACTTAGTACATCACGTTGAATCTCAAGAAATATGTTAGCTAATTACTATCGTCCCAGTCATAATCATCATCAGCCTACGTCAATCCACTGCTGTAGATAAATATGCTGTAGACGCAAATATTTTCGGTCACTATCTCTGCTACACCGTCCAGGCCCCTTTTTTACAAAGCCCTAAAATATATATAAAAAAAAAATAGTGCATTAAGTCCATCATGGTCACCCTACGCCTTACCTGACGACCTCCGATAATGTATTCGGGCGTCCACACTACCATATTCACAGAGGGAAAAATCGATTCCAGACCGATTTGAATGTCAAAAATGAGATTTAAATTGGGCCGTAATTTTAATGACGCGTCAAGGACTGAGCTATTCGATAATGGGGAATCAGTTTCAGGGATTTTTGAGAGGGATAAATAGTGTCACAGCAAGTATTATGCTTTCAATATTTAACATTGTTGGTGCCTCAAAGGAATTAAAGGTTGAGCGGCAAAATTATATAGAGTATACAATACTTGAAACTTAAAAAATCTGTTGTTAGCTTCAAGTATTTTTGGTAAACACCACCGTTCGGAAACTTATTTGAAAGTGTACTGAAGTAAGACGAGCAGCATAAGAACATTTTGTTTAGGTAGAGTTTGGTTTTTTAGACAAGGGTTTATAAAAATAGAATTAATAAAAAAATATATATCATAACGAGAGAATGACTGTGGAACATGGCTGGATAACCTAGCCACTGTTTCTTTATGATAAAATTATTTTTGTAAGATTTATTTATATTATAGGTATGTAAAGCTAAACAAAAGCAACCACTATGAACAAAGTTCTAAAGTAAATATTTTCGCTCAGATGCTTGTTTGCAATTAATTACAAACAATCAATAATTTCACGCTCCACTGAGCGAAAACTGCAGACAAACTGTTTGGCAGGAGATAATGCGGGGTACTAGGCTAGACGAAATATACAGGTTACTTTTTATAGTGGAGAAAAATTTAAAACACGGTAGGCATTTATACAGGACTGATTCCTAAAAAACAAAAGTCACAGTAAAAAAATATTTATTCAATATAGAATACAAGATATCACTTATTAAAAGTCAATTAGACTACATCTAATCTAATTGGTATTGATACCTTATTTGTTAAAGTACCTTATAATGCGAGAGGCGATGTAGTGCAGGGTGCCCGCCAATTGGATCAGGCAAACAAATTTGTTTGCCTTGCCTTACGACAATGGTCGCCTGGAGACGCTCCCAAACGAGCCCTTCTCTGTCAAATGATTCTACTCCCATAAGTAATGATTTGGCAACAAATTTGAAAAATAATTTACCGTGCTTACTTAAGGCCCTTCGAAAGTTTTTGTAAAAACTAAAAATTATGTTTACCATAAGAGCAATGACCTACAGTGGCTATGATCGCGCTAGACAAGACAGGAGATGGAGTACAATGCGCAGGGTGAAAAAAAACTTTTTTTTAGAATTAAAAAAAACTAGTCGTATTAACGATGCATGCAAATCACAATTTTACCACTGAAATCAGAAATCTATCCACCGAAAGTACAATCCCATACAATTTATCATTAAAATATTGAATAAACAAACAGTATAAATAGTTGTAGTAGTAAAAATAATTTACCGTGCTTACTTAAGGCCCTTCAAAAGTTTTTGTAAATACTAAAAATTATGTTTACGATAAGAGCAATGACCTACGGTGGCTTTGATCGCGCTAGACAAGACAGGAGTGGAGTACAATGCGCAGGGTGATGCAAAAGAGGTCTGTCGGCCTTAAATGCGTTTAAAGAAAAACTTTTTTTTAGAATTAAATAAACGAGTCGTATTAACGATGCATGCAAAGACGTCCTGAAAATTACGTCCACAATGAATTATCTTTGTCATTCAATTGCATAGACAAGCGAGAACACAAACCATCAGTTTTTTTTTTAATAAAAATAAGTAAATTTACTCTCCTCTCGCGTTAACTGGCTCGATATAAACAGCCACCACACTAAGCCCTGAATAAACCTTACATGAGAATTTATATAATTAAATATTCAAATTCAACATTTAAAATCACGTTTTTCTGTTGTATTGGAAACTGAGTAAATATTGGTTCGATTTATACAACATAAAATTTGTTTTGATGCGATAATGTAAAAATAAGCCTAAACGCCTAACGAAGGAGATTTTTTTTTAAGACTATAGTCAAGAGTTAATTCCTAATAAATTTCAAAGTAATTGATAGAAAATAATAAAAAAATATATTTAGCTACTTACATAGAAAATTAAAAATATTTTTGTTATATAAACTTTCTATTCATAGCATTAATTGCAGATTTGCAGTGAAAACTTGAGACTTTATTATTATTATAGACCTTTTTTTTATAACTCATATATATCACAAGTCACATCACAAGGTAATTAAACGGTTTATTTTAATTTTCAGACCACAATGTCATCTAACTAACCCTTTAATTTTAGCCTTCAGCAGCAGCTTAACAAGTTGAACCAAAATAATTATTTTACTGAAATATACGTAAAAAAAAACATTTTCCATACCCGCACCGAGTCGCAGCATCATTTTCATAATGCAGCACTCAGTGCATGTAATATGTACATAAACGCACACATACACACAAACACTTATCTACACACAGCCTAGCCTGGCGGCCACCTATTAATTACTTGTACAGCTTAATTATTGATTTTTTGCATTAAAATACACATGCGGCACCAAAACAGCCACGCAAATTTGACCCTTATTATAATTTATGCAAAAACTATGAATCTCTATGATAATGCCCAGTCTACAGTAGTACAGATTTATTTCTGTCGAGTCGACTGTTACTGAATGTGGAAACTATAGAGGCTGAAAATTGTTTTGGACGTGCGCTGTGCGTCGGGATAATGTTTGGAGGTAGGTAATTATTAATCATTAAACAATAAACCATGTCAACCATGTATTTTTTTTAGATTTTGTTATAAAATATGTAATCTTATTCGGTTGGGATTAACAAGTTTACCACATCATAAAGTAAAATTTGATACAATCAAATACGAACAAAAAGCTCGGCAACTTACAAAGTTACAGAATTGTAGAGATGCATATAGGTTTAAAATATAGGAATCATGGGAAGAATTTAAAGATTTTCTGCTCTGCCTTCACCTCAATAGAAATAAGGCGTGAAGGCATTACGTTAATCTATTACATACTTAACACAAAGTCAGGCTCGAAAGAATTGATCGCTGGAGCCGAAAAGTTCTCAAGTGGCGAATGGGCACTGGAAGACGTAGAGTAGGCGACCTGATAAAGGTTGTGGATGAGGGCCTCGATGGCGTGTCGTCCAGTCATTATGGCGACGTAGGTCTAGCAGAGGACGTCTTTCACAATAAAATAGACATGGAAGGAAGGAAATTTCTTGACACGTCTAATTTAGCAGTTCAAATCACCCTGGAATCAAAATTATTAAAAAAAATACAAACAAAGGTATCCAAGTATCTCTTTTATCATCCTCGCCACTAATCAGTCGCCAAGAAAACATCTATCCAAGCGAGTCCAATCAACCAATGGGCTGGTAGGAACACAGAGGCAGGCCGAGGGAGCAGCGACGTTCGTAATTTAAAACCACAGCCGCCGCCCGGCGAAATTAAGTGCTACTCGGTCGCCCTGTGACACGAGCAAATGTGCTGCGCCTACCGTGAGCGCTGGCCTTAATTGTGAGGCTTCATTTGTTTCTAGACTTGCTAGATAGATTACCTTCCGATGAACATGGTCTTTGCTCAAACATTTTGCTGTTACTGAGTTGTGTATCGCAGAGCTGTTATCACGATGATAGTTGTTGCAGTGAAAATTACGCTTTAAAATACTATTATGATACAAAACGATCCATTGAAATATCAAATAAATAAATTATAAATATAAATAAACATTATATCTAATGTTATTATTATAATCAGATTCACATAGGTCCTGTTGATGATCAGATCAGTCCCTACTGCATTTGTTTTATTTTGAGATATTTAATGATGTGATTTGCAAACATTATTGAGCAATTATATATAATTCTAAAAGATTTGTATAAGTTTTGCCCCTTTATGTGCTATGTAAATTATGTGCAGTGTAAATTCATTCATAATCTTATATATAAAATTCTCGTGTCACAATGATTGTTCCCGTACTCCTCCGAAAAGGCTTGACCGATTCTCATGAAATTTTTTGAGCATATTGAGTAGGTCTGAGAATCGGCTAACATCTATTTTGGCAAAACAACGTTTGCAGGGTCAGCTAGTATAGTCTGAAATTCTAAAACCACTTTTAAAATAAGTAGGTATCCTGGTTAATATACATAACAAACTAATGTTTCTTTGTTTAAAAACGCTTTCTAAGATCACGATTGTCTCTCCACAGTCTCAGACACACGCTAGAAATAGAACGTATGCGCAATTACACATTTCAGGGCCCCCTCTAATTACGCAGTCTTTTGTAATATTTGAAAAGCCAATTATTGTAGATTTCATGTTCGTTTGTGTCGAGTCGAGTGACGCACTCTCTGTCATCTTTGTTTCGTCTTGAGAGTGTTAATTGTTATAATGAGAGGCAAACAAATCATTATAATTATTAGGTACCTGTATTTTGTTTTATAACATATTTTATTTGTATCTGTATTTTCGTACATAATTTGTGTAATATCAAAAATCGGTCTATTCTATAAAAAAAAAATGAATTAATAAGCGTCGAAAGTTTTTACTTTTCTGTCTAGTAAAACAGAATTTTGTATGGAGTAAAATTTAAAAACGTCACATAGCTCTGTAGTGCGCTCTGTCTTATATCTTTTTAGTGTGATATCACAGAAAAATGCAAAATGGCATATTTCAAGAAAAAAAAAATATCGGTTTAAAAGTTTATTAAATCAATGATTTAACCTACTATATTTCTAAAAATATACTTTTTTACTAAAAAAAATTCAAAAGAAGATATTATTATAATCAACAATAATTTATTGCTCCCTATTTTCCGTAAGTTTTATAAAACCGTGAATGGGTGGAGCGCCTAATTAAATCTATTTAATTAAACCCACTCCGACTGCAGGAGTTCTGAATGGGAATATTTTAATTATCGCCGAGGAGGGACGTAAATTTCCCACGACTGCGATAAAGAATAAACATTGGCATTGTCTTTATTTCGGCTGTTGAGATCCCAGACAAGAAATCCGAGACATCAGGGTTGCCGCTGCCCCGTGTTAAGTAACGGTAAGCAACGAACTAATTTAAAAAAAGTTAGAATCGTAAAAGCGATTATTAATGCTGATGCTGTGCTTTGCAACAGTGGCATAAAATTACGTGTTTTTTTTTTTTATTTTGTTTGTCTGTGTTGTTTTTAATTGTGTGTCACTGTTTGACAATAAACGCTTTTCCTTTCTTTCTTTTTTTAATGATTAAATTATACAAAGTTAACAGTTTAATGACAAGGTGTATAGTTTTGTTGGATAAGAGAGCCCTCACATCTATTCAGCTCTATTCAGCATTTGCCCATAGAAAACAACTATATAGTAATAGAGACACGTACGCATCCTAAAGCTGAACGGATGCGTAATACGAGTATACTAAATCGTTGTTTTCTATAGCCAAACGCTATATAGACCTTAAAAGTAATATATCGGTCTTGAAGTATGGCATCTAAAACTAAAATCTGAATATACCATAATTTAACTTTTTTTACTATTATTTATTTTATTTGGAAAAATATACGTTTACTAGAAGCAGACTCTAAATTCTTCTTCATTCCAGACAACGATTTAAGTCATCTTGCACATACAATAATTTTCAAAGCAAATCTTATTTTCATAAAAAGCTAAGTAGTCGTGGCAGCCCTGTAACAGCATCTTAAGACGGAGGGAGAGCCCGGCGAGTCCCGGCGGTATCGTTACGTGGTCACCGGCTGATTACCCCGCCACTCCCTGATTTCTGACACAATAACCCTTTGAGCCCTTTAAGGGTTCTAGCTTACGAGCCGGCTAGATCGTTTGTTTTGGGTATTCTTTGTAGAAAATTAAAGATTGTAAACAGTAGGTAGGTACCAGAGAGGTATGATATTTAAACATATCACACATCACTAACATGACCTCTAACTAGGTAGTACGCGTTCGCTGAAACATAAGGATTCAAAAGAACAGCTAGCTGCTAGCTGTCAAATTATAATGTAGTCACGGCGAGTTTATCATAGGTACCTTACTACAAAATTACTTTCTTCTCAATCTCATACCTACATTCGTTACCAACTCTACTCATAAAGTGGATTACATACAGTTAAGCAAGAGCATCCAAGTTTAATGTTACCATTTTGTGAAATAAATAGTCCAGAAAATTACTAGTTTGCGCCCGCCCCCTACCTTTACGACATTGGTCGGTCGGTAACTCAATTGTGTTACATTATTGAAGTATTTAGTTAGTCATGATATACTAAACATTATAATAAAATATGGTTTCTTTGTACAATCGTGTAAAAATAATAAACTTACCGTCAACTGGGCTGATTTTAATACTTACAAAAAAAAAAACAATAACTCTGTCATAACATAGACACACACGATTATAGAGTGTTTGCCGGTCTACTCTGAGCGCAGTCAAAATATGAACCAAATAACAATCTGTAAGTCAGGTACCCTAACAATTTGTTTTGAATGGAGGGTAAGTACGTCAAGTACGCGTATACAGTATACCGTGGCGCCCCCAGATGCGCGCGGAGAAAGCTGGCGCGGACTCTACGTTCTAAATTATGACAAAGACTGAAATGATCTCATTATTATAAATGCACAGTGCAAATAAATCTTTGTCTATGTATTAAATATGAATTGTTCAATATCAAATAAACATAAATAAAACAGAGAAGAAAACCGTCATGCATTTATACTTACATTAATTCAATATAAGTACGCCCATGAATAATAATGATAATGACGAAAACAATGCGGATACATCTCGAATCTTTTCCACAAACTCTAGAGAAATAAGTAGCTAAAACCCGCTGAAACTTCATCCAGGTACGATAGCGACATCTGTCGGGTACAACGTAAAGTAAAAGCTCACTAGCGCCACAACAACACAAGCATTTTTATCCCCTAACCGTACATGAACCCACACCACTAAACCGAAAAGTCTATAAAAATTACCGTATTTCATTTGTTTTAACTCCAGGTTTTAGTTACAGGAAAACCAGCTGTATCAACGAACTGCTAAGGTGTTATATGATAAAAAAATTTCAAAGTTAAATCGTTTTTCTACTAGGAAACCGTCAGCCAAAAATTCAAACTCTGAACTGAAATGTTCTAACTTCCAAGCGTTCATGGATATCTTATGCCTTTTTCAAACTGAATTGAGTAGAATTTGCTTCAAATACGTAATAGTAGTAAAAGCCGGGCTAAGCCGTGTCTGTTACGCCGTTTTGTTCTGATCATCGTTCCCCTTTTGTAGGGGTGAGTCAACGTCTGTGTGCGAGGGTGTTCTTTTGGCGTGAAGTCGACTTTCTTACAGCGAGTTTGCTTTCTTAAGAACGCGAAGAAAGCGGAAAGGTTCCCTCTTGAAGTTTTGTTTAAAAAACGTAACTTGGTTCGTGCTTCTACCCAAAGAGGGCGTGTATGGTTTTTTGTTAGTGGTAAGTAAAAAAAAATCCAATCCCAAACTATGACGTGATGGAATAGTTAGACTGATAATGTTGTTTTAAAATTAAATAAATAATTATGATTGATAGTTAAAGGTTATTTTAGTAGTTAAATTGGTGAACCAATCATAACTACGCTTTAAAATAATTAAAAGCATTCCAGCATTGAAGTTACTCATTCGCAGAAAACCAACCCCAAGTCGATAACTGAGCAGCACTCGATTAGTTGACAAGCCGCAAATCAAAATCGACTGCCCTAACCGCAACAGCCACTCACAAATAAAACACCCACCCGGCTCCAAACCGTGGAACGAACCGGCAAATACGCAATGTCGATTATCATCTTAACGAATAGCGTTCTGCGGTTAACCACAAAATTATCACCGCCAACCAATCGGTGCCCATATATTTTCCTATCTATTTTTCCGAGGGTGAAAATCTTAGAAACCGCACGACTTACCGCAAAGGTCAGCCGATAGGCCAATAGGAGTGCGTAAATAAAACCACAAGCCACGCCTTTCTAACCGCAAACCAACCACAACGCGAGACGTTCAACTCGCGTTAACGATCGATGACATCACGGGCGTTCTTTTTTACTGCGGTTGGTTATTTATGTCCCACTTTTCGGTTCACCCCTATTTACTGTCGAATTCTAATCTGATATCCATATGCGCTGTGACATTGACAACGTTCGCTTTTACTGTCACCTACCTGTATAACAACAATGTGTTAATCAGTGAAATGTTTGAAACGGTAACGAACTATACAGGAAAAGTATTTTTTTTTTTTTCTCTCTTTTTATTAATTCTTAAGAGAAACTCTTTTTACGAAGTAGTTATCTTTAATCCGTTCGACTGCCGAAATCTGGTCATCGTCCTTCATCACAAAGATGAAATATCGATTCACCGCCATTTTACGGAGAAAGGCGCTACCCACACATACCAAAATCTCTATAACGACGCACGGACACACCAGCAACCGCATTATATTCATAATGAATACAGCTATCCTACTCGCCAGCCGTCTTTGACTTTGTATAAATATATTTTGTCCCACTCTAGCCGGTTTGCGGGCATGCGGTAGATAGAGACGGGCGGGGGTTAAAAGCTCGTCTTCAGGAGGTCGCCAATTTCTATTTCATTAAGTGGTGCGCCTGAAACCACACTGGATCGATGGAACTTGGCTGGCTGAAAAATATGTGGCTCCTGGACTAGCTGCACTGTAGCTCCTATTGCTTCTTAATCTTAAAATCCTTAGGTATAGGGAGTTTTCTTTATTTCTTTGACAATTCTTAATTTGTAACACTAAAATATGACTTAGAGCTTAAGAGCTTAGAAATGAAAAGTCTTACAAAAATCCTTAAACCTACTTATTAAAACGTAAAGCATCTTGAGACCGAAATAATTTTTACGAGCCATCTTAACCCCACAGTACGCTATAAACAAATGAAAATCTGCACTCACCAAGGCCCTTATATTAATTAGCGCGTATTTTGAGGGTTAATATTGTTCAACAATATAGGCTAATTTAGTGGCTCAGTATGAAATATGCGCTATCAAACTAATAAAGTACTTAGCGCGATCGTAAATACCACAATGATAAATTGGCAAGGGGTGCTGAATTTTAAGGTTATAGGTAGAGGCATATCGGCTTACGAGACGTAACATTCATACGATACATAAATTAATAACAGACATGTTACAGTTTATATAATAACAATTAGAGGACAATAAAATCATTTTAGAAATAACTAACTGACGCTATGATATTTTTACTCACACGAATAAATAACTCTCTAATCATGCATGCTCTACCCGAGGCTCTACCACAATCCTTTAAAATAAGATACATTTCTCAATACCTACCTAGTTGTAGAAACAATAAGCATTGATTGATCACAAACAATGCTCCTGCATGTCTCATACAAGCTCATATTCTAAGGACGCAACCAAAGATCGAAATAGATGGCATACCTATTGAGCATGTTCATAAAGCGCGTAACCTGGGTATTGCGATGGACAGCGAGTTGCGGTTTGAGGAGCATGTCACGGAAGTAGCACGAAATTGTTTTTACAGACTAAAGGTGCTATACAAGGTGCGTAAATACCTTAGCAAACAACTTAGAATAGATATTTGTGAAGCCATTGTTTTGTCGAAGTTAAATTACTGCCTAACAGTAATAGGTCCTTGTCTTCTACAACGAACACATAAACTTCTGCAACGGATCCAAAATGCATGTGCTAGGTT
Source organism: Euspilapteryx auroguttella (assembly GCA_951802225.1). Lineage (NCBI taxonomy): Eukaryota > Metazoa > Arthropoda > Insecta > Lepidoptera > Gracillariidae > Euspilapteryx > Euspilapteryx auroguttella. The sequence continues at coordinate 4,045,774 of OX637655.1, forward strand.
CTGTTTCGACATACCACCGCGGACGCACGTGACCCCCTATCACATTGGCGCGAACTTACTGCGAATGAAAAAGAGAGAACTACTGTACTCAGCTGTATTGTTGTATGGTATCATCAAATCCGGAAAGCCAGTATATTTGCATAGCAAGCTAACCTGGAGATTTTCACGACGGGCTAACGAGCTGAGGGCCGCCATGCCCCCGCTGTGTTGTCCTCCTCACAAAACTGCTGCATTCCGGGGAAGCTTTAGGTACGCTGCAACAAAGATATGGAATGACATACCACCTCCTATTCGAACCAGCAGAAGTTTAGGTACTTTTAAAACAAAATTTAAAATCTATCTTCTTAGATCAGAAAAAAGCGAGGCTGGTATAACCTAATGCCAGCCTATCAACATATAAATTTAAAATTAAATTTAAATTAAATTAAATTTACTTAGATTTTACTTAGGTACCTAAAAATAAAACTAAATTACGTACCTTCCTTCAAAACAACATGGTTCCGGTCAGGGTTTTTCACTCGTGCGCAGACACTGATACACTGAGACACTTTATAATTCTTTGTAGTTTTCATTTTGTTAATTTTTTTATGTAGTTTGCTGACTTATTTTAGTTAGTTATCTAATTATTAAGCACTTATTTATTTTTTTATTCTTAGTAAAAAATTGTTTATTGCATGAAATATTATTGAAATTTAATTTGTTAAATTATTCTGTGTAAAAACGAACGCCCACCCTCTTATGGTGTTAGCATAAAAACAGGGTTGTGGGCCACACGGGTTTAGGTACTCGTAATGCTCACAACACAAAACCTGAGCTAATATCCATTTTCAACTGGCGCGATACTCGGTTGGATGGAACACTACTGAGCACTACTGAGCGGCGGCCTTGACTGCAGGCTCAGCCTGCAGCCTTATCAGTGTTTTGTCTATTGCTTTGTTCGTTATAAATATCTATTTGTTTTGTTTAAATTATGTGAGTGCTGTGTTGGCCACTCGCGTGTATGTACAAAATGCTATGTTATTTATCGTGCCATTGAAATAAATGTATATTCTTTCTTCTTTCTTTCTTTCATATAAACAAAACACTATCAAACTTTTGAACATCGAACATAGTAAAAGGCAGGGTCAAAGGAAGTCGCAAGCGAAAAGGAGATCCCGTCGCATTATTTAAATACAATAGGCATTCGTTAGGCGGCCGGCGACGGCGGCGACCTCAGGAGTTCGATGCAAGATTTAATTAAATCGGTACCCTTCCCTGTCCCCGCCTCCCCTTGCACCTCCCCCCGCACCCCAGTCGATGGCAATTTCCTCCGGGGGTTGATTTATCGTTGTATCTGGCCGCGAGACGCCAGCCGTTGATCTTTGAGCTAGGAAGTCGGATCGTGAGGATTTTTTTATGGTTTTGTTTGCGGATAAGGATTCTTTAGATTCGGAAGAAGATCTTATATTATCAATATATCTAAGTACTTTCAGATTATATTTTTTATTTTGCTCGTTATTCTAAGACTAACAGTGTGTTTTTTTATGTTTCTGTTTAATTGTTGCTAGTTTTTTGATACTCTACCTGATAAAATTTAACTAGGAAGGTTTCCAATTCGGAGGCATAGTTTCAAATTTGTTGTCAAAACTCCGACATTTATTTTTATTTTTATTGAAATACGTCTACTATATAGATTGGTCCTATCCTATAAGTCCCATGTTTTTTTTTATTAAAACTGGTTCAGTAATGACTTACAATCTGGATTTTTTATTTTATTAATAGCTGTAAAATAGTTACATACAGTTTGTATGTTAAATAGTTACAAGTTTAGCTTAAAGTTCGTGTTACAATAAAATATCAAAAAACATCACACACTGCCTGCAACCATCCATCATGCGGGGCTCTCCGAACACCACCGGGAAGGGGTAGCTAAGGGGCAACCTTTCTCGAGTGTATTTTCTTGTCCACTTTTACCGTTGGCCAGTTTATAAAGGGGCACCTCTGCTACACTATGATTTATACTAGAGGGCAGTGTAGCCATGCGTCTTTGTCGAAATTGCTGACGTCACAATTCGGACACTAGGCGCGATCTGATAGTGAAACATTTATTTACGTTATCTTTTCAATTTATCTAGTTTAGTTGGACACGACGTCGTCCGAAAAAATAAGTTTTTTTTTTTTTTTTTTTTCATGGATTTCTAGTTGTAGGGTTGTAAAAAATAAATATTTTATCAGTGTTAATCTAATTACAAAGTTATGACAGCGATAATTTGTACAGTAGCGGTCTATGAGGGCGTAATACATTTGTCTATGGTCTCGTGCGCCCTAGATTGTATTACCAAAGAACAAGAGCTATTTTGTAATACATAAAAACAGGTAGTGTTACGCCTTCCTAGAACGCCACTGTACGTTGTTAAAATTACAAGTAAGTATTTATTTACCATTTTTATAGAATTCTTTTTTCGTGTGCACTATTTTTCTAGTTCACCAGGTGGTCTGGTCTTCCTTCCGACAAAAATATTAAATAAATCTATCTCAATATTGTATTAAAGAATTTAAAAATTTCCACACAGTAACATAAACTGAAGTTAATATTTAACTTTAGAAGTTAATAAAATTTGTTATACTCAAGTCCGTTTTTAAAAAGCCGTGTACAAATTATTTATTTTACCAGGTTACAAAACCTAACTAATTTACTGATTTATGTTATTGAATTTGCGACTTGACTATACTGTACAGTGTAAAGGTTTGCCCTCGCAATACAAGACGCAACGCTTAAGTCAATAACCATCACAGTTATAAAGGACTAAATAAAATAAATACTAAAACTTCCAAAACCTTATATTTGTGTCATCAAATTCATAGACCACATATTTTCTGCAAAATATAATACCTACATCAAAAGTAACAAATACGCAGGAAATTTCCCGTGGTACGGATCCCCCGTGTAACACTGACTTAAGCCGAGTCCCCTCATCAAGGAGGCTGTGTTGTACTTCGAAAGACGTTTTGTACTAAACTTCGCTTATTAAAGGGAAACTTTGAGAAGCCTACTTTCATATCAGCCTTTCCAATTAATCACCCAACAAAGTAGAGGGCAGAAACAAATGTATACAATTGGTGTAAGTTACGTTTATTTCTATAAATAGGATAGAATGTTTGGTTTAGATGGTTCAATAACCAAGCACATCTGAAAAACATGTAGTTTTGCATAAAATGTAGACAAAGTTAAAAAGGAAATTATGTTTTAATATAACTGTCCAAATAAAGCGTCCATATCCACACTGTTTTCTCATTTTAATACTGTTATCTTCACGATAGCACAGAATACCTAATCCAAACGACAGTGACTTCTTTTTATAATCAGCTTAAACTCAAGTTTTACAAAGGCACATTTTTTTTTAAATGAGCCATGTGAAAATAAATAATAATAACACATCACACTCAGAGCCCCTAACTAGGAAGAACCTGTATCTAGGGTGCCCGAAACACACACAGAGACAAACATGACACACCCAGACCGGAAACAAACATTCATCATATCTATATTCGCCCCGCCCGGGAATCGAACCCGGGTGTACACGTTTACTCAGTCCACATCACTGCCAACTGAGCCACGGAGCAGTCATAAAAATATACTGTGTGTACGTGGCCGACACAAGCTTGACTAGTAGTTTTGTTGGATTAAGAGCATAAAAGCGACCATGTAATTAATTAGTAGCCAACGTAACTCGACGCAATAAAGGAAAGTCTAGCACGCGTCTCCACGGACCCAATCCTCGAGTCCTGAGGGTCCCCATAAATCTGACCGAACAGAAATGATAAACAATGTGTGTGCTAGAGTTATGTGCGGGCGATGATTTACGGGGCCAGGGGTAGATGGAAGAAGTTATGGGGCTTCTCGAGATAAAAAAACAAATACATGTACCTATGATGCTTTGACACATATGCGTACAATGTATAAAAGCACTATATAAGAATATTCGGCTAAATAACCGGCTAAGCTGAATAATATATTTAAAGAAATAAATAATATTTTTTGTTTTAAAGACGTCTTGATGTTACCTAGCCACTATTTTAAATGAAGAAAACCACGCCACACAGATATGAATCGGTTATGGATTTTTTTTTTTGACAATTACTGCCTATTGTCAATATTAAACATTAGTATCAAAACATGCACTTATGAAATAAAATTATATATCTATGCACAGCTATACATATATACTTCATATATAGATACAAAACTTTCAAATCGTCGACTACCTACTACCTACATCCCTCAAGGCGTCCCATCCCAAGACGTTCTCAACATTTGCATAGCTTTAGCTTACGAGATGTTTTCTATTTTTTACGCCAGCTCTTAGGATCACTGCAACAAAGGCTTAGCTAAGGAGATCACTAAAAAAATGTCTGAGGGGAAAACAAAACATTTCGATTTAGAAGTAAGTACTAAACCTTGTTTGCATTTAAGTTTAAATCTTGCTTGCCTTGCTTGTAATGATTGCCTTGTTAGGTTGATTCAACAACAAAATGTACCAGACAGAGTAATGGTTGTCTAATTCATATCTAGAAAAGTACAAAACATTATGAGCATGTTTCTTAATAGTCAACGTATAATATATTTTTAATACTATAATTTTAAAAATAATGTGTATACCTACATTAATTTAATTAATTCATTGGTGCTGTATAATATTTACATAAATAATTTCGCACCTAACCCTTCTCGTACATAGATCGAATATCTCAGATTGTGATTGTTTTGTATAGCGTAACATCGCGTACCAGGCGAGACTGGCTATGACAGATGTGCCAACTATTTCATAGCGTGATATAGCACGAGCACGACATAGCTGGGTGTGCAGCTGGTGGAATTTAGGCATGCGTCTTGGAACGTAGGCAATTTGCGATGCAGAGGTCGATTGATGTTGTAATTGGTTGAAATAAGGCAGTCGAATTTAGTTGAACATTGGAATTTGTACAAAGTTTTGTATAGATCACGTTATACACATCAACATGGTCTAAGGATATTTTGGATTTACTTAATTTACTGAAAATTTATTAAAAATAACAAACGTTATTTTTATAAAGCCCATTTATCAGACTGTATTGACTATCAGACAAATAATTGATTTGTTAACAAACTTAAGCCACTATTATTAATGACTTAAATCTAGGGACGTTATTTTTCTGTATTAAAGTATTAATGCACGTATAAATATACCTGTATTATGTACGTGTTACATTAGACCCCTGAGTAAAAGCGTTGCATTAGTCACGAGGCGCTTTTTAATTAATAATTAGTTCGCAAGAGCGGGCTTAAGAGCTCGCCGCTACTCCCTATTTGGACACTGCTAAGTGGGTACAATATATGGTTTAATATTTAACAAAGTGTACATACCCGAAAGTAAGTAGGTTATATGTTATAGTTTTAAACGATGTACAATAATGTTTGGTATCTATGCAGTGTGAATTTTTGGTTGGTGCACAAAAAGAAAATCTCATTCTAGACATGGGAAAAATATAAAAAAAAACAGGTAATATATATTTTTTTTTTATGGCTTGATATTATTTCATTCAGGGGTTTGGTGCGATAAAAAATTAATTCCCGAAATTCTGTGTTAAGAACAGTAACTTACTTTTATCATTAAAAAGCGCCTGCGAAGTTGCGGGCAAAAGCTATAAAATTACAAAAGAATTAGAATAGGTAATAATTTTTTAAATTTAGAGACAAGACCAAGGCAAACTGCGAGAGCATTTATTGTTATTATTTATTGCTTTATAACGGTTAGCAGTATTTTTCCTAGTCACATAAAAAAAACAAATGCATTGTAAGGATAAATTTACTTTACTAGCTAAAATGGCCAGTTATAATTTATAACTTGTTTAAGCACCAAAAATATATAGTAAGTACAGATATTATTATTAACAAGGAGTATACTACTTCGCTGAAGCTAGATTTAGACATACCTAACTATTGTTACAACAATTAGTAATGGTGGAACAGTCGGTAGTTGCACGTTAATTCAACGCAAACACAGCATTAATTAGCACCTGTAATTATTTGATTTGAAGCCGTTCATTACCGGATCAGGATGTTGGCTTTGCACTTCGCTGAATTATTAGTTTGCCTTCACTTGTTGGGTATATGTTTGATTTATTTCTTATGGATAAGTTGTTATGTATTTGTATTAGCTCCTAAAAGCAGTTTTTGGGTGGTTTATATAATATTTCCCACGATATAAAAGCAAAAAGCTAACTATCTGTTTTTCATTGCGAAGCAAATAATCTCTTTTTTTGTTTTTTGTCAACCAACCCGTAACAAAATTACTCCCTTCTGATATTATTTTATACATATTTTAATATGTTTCAATTATATATTATAAATAAGAAGTTAACAATTCTTTCGAAAAGTAGCTGAGACAATAATATAAAATGTAGGTGTAGGTAAGGTTCCTACCAAAACTAAAAACAAAGTTGGCATAGCGCTGCCGGCGGAGTTTCCTAACGTGACCGTGTAGTGATCACGCCAATATCAATTCTAAACTGTCTCTGAAAATATAGCCTTTATTACAATGATGTAAAATCTAGAATGTTTTGACTCTAGAAAGGAACTGTAGACTATAAAGCTTGGTCTTATTATATTTTTTTTACTATACTAATTATAATTTAAATATCGATCAACTTAAATACAATAAAACAGTGTTACACATAACACAAGAAAACCAAAAAAAAAAGAATCAAATCGCTTAAATTTGAAAAGAACAAGGACACGTCCATCCAGTACTGGCCACATAATTTATGGCCACCAATGCAAATTTCCACAACTCACACTAGGTTTTTTTTGGAAACTGATGAATTTAATTTTTATTAAAGCCAGACGCTATACAACGAGGCGCAATTTTAAAACTAAATTTATCTACTAGAAGACATGTTAAGGTGGCGACGCTACGACGTCTTGAATTTAGCTTTACATTTACAATCCACTTGAGCAAAGAACAAAGTTGCTACATCCGCAAATCGTTTTATCCGCATCCGTATATCCGATATCCGGCACTCGTCGTGAAGCACCCTCGGATCCAAAGGCCGGTCCACTCATAACGCTAATTTCACACAAGACCGGACATTAATGTCTCGCTCCAAGTTATGGGAAAAACTTGTTCAATCAGCGTAAGTAGAGATTTTGCTACCGTCGTTTTGAGAGCTGAAAACAGTGGAGAAGGTATTCTACTTTAAAAATGGGAGTAAACATTAAAAAAATCTGAAGAAATACTGTTCTTTCTACTACAGGATCAGTCAATGATGGCAATCTGTGGGGGAAGCCCATGTCCAGCATTTTTGTATTTCGGCTGAGATGACTTGATACGGGTCGATCTGTAATTTTTTTTTTATTCGTTTAATCAAGTTCTATTCTAATAAAAAATACAATATAAATAAAGCTCTAAGAAAAAAATTAATCCTAAGAGGCGCTCATGTATCGATGGATGCAGTGATTACTACACCATACCATATATATTGACAATTGTAAATCCTATTTATAGGGGTTCTCAAAAAATTATTTTTTTTCATATCCATATTTTTATACATTCACACCAGATTATTGAATTAAACGCCTCCAAGGACATAAACAGTGCGGAAGGAGAGCGGGAATCACCGTGCATCTCCGAGAAGCATTGGTGCAAACAGCGAACCGAGCTTCTCATAAACAAAAGTGGTTTTCGAAACTAATTTCTTCTCTTTACGTAGTCTGTTTTTCAAGTACAAGTATTTATACACAAGTATTAAAAATTGTTCTTGGAAATAGTGTTATTTTATAAATATAATTCTAGAAGCTTTTCAATTGAAAAGCTTTCTAAGAATTTTTTTTTTCTGTAATTGTGAAATATCGTTGTTTCAAAAAATATTACTCATAATGTTTTAATAATAAAATATTACTCATTTATATCGGTAAGCTTAGAATTATTTTATTAGGTACCATTTAGTGGTTTAAAACCTCCTTGTAAATTTGAAATTAACAATGGTATGTAATCCGTTCGATCACATAGATCCTCTATAACATTTTTAAATTTCGTAAAGAGAACCTAAACCGACATATACCTATAGTTAAATCAAGAGCCACACTCGACCTAAGTGCCCATATCAAGTACGAGTCCGTCTTCCGGATTAGGTCCGGCGTCTGAGAGCGGACAGCTGGCCACGGCTCGTCGACATTTACATACTCCCCTCGCCGGATCAGAAACTTAGACGACGGCGGAAAGGTTTTTTTCCTACTTCTTCGAGTCCATTCGGTATTGAGACCTGATTAGGAGATTATGTGTATTTGTTGAAAGATGGAAGTATAATTTTACATATCACAGTACCGCCGGCATACCCTTTTTTACGATGTAGGTCTCAATTTCAGCACTTTACTCAAGAAAAATATATGAAAAAGAGATTTGCTCATATAAGTTATAAGTTATTTATTATCTCAATTAAGTCTTCTACGAGTTTCAATGATATAAGCCGTACCGTAGGTCTCTATAGCTCCAGGTCAGTCGTGTCGGTCAGTCGTCCCATCTGAAATAAGGAGCTAGAGAGTGAGTTTGTGGGCAGCGTGCTGCTTTTAAACTGTTATCAAATTTACGCACGTCATGGCTATATTGTCCTTAAGGTTTCGATGGTCGCCAATGTCTAAAACGACAGGAGTATATTTGCTAAATTTTTACGAACCATAAAAATTGCTCTTTTCTAAGACCTAAAGTGACTTGCGTCCTGTTCCTACAAAGATGAATGCTCTTACAAGTTACAAACAAGGGCCCTCGGATATATTAGCTATATAAATATCCTGGATCGCCCCCAGCCCTTTCACTGCCACTTAAGACATCCGGCCCTTTCGTCGGACTTCACTTTGCATGCATGTAGAAGATCTCGGGAAAACATGTATTTTGAATTACAATGTGAAAGTTGGCTGGAAGTTTCATGCGATAGGCGTATTATATAGTTCCTGTAAGTATTTGTTTAGTTTTAACTTACATTAGGGCCGATAAATCAAATATTTTAACTTTGCAATATTGAACACTAGTCGACCCGGCGAACTTTATACCACCTAACCTATTAACTATTTATATGTACACGTTTTATACTTATAAACCTTCCTCTTGAATCACTGTATCTATTAAAAAAACGCATTAAAATCCGTTGCATAATTTTAAAGATTCAAGCATACAGACGCGGGAAACGACTTTATTTAATACTAAGTATTGATCTAATATGTGCAAAGATACAAACAAGGGGTCGAAAGTAGGCAATTTTTTGGGTTTAGAAAATGATATGGCAACGGCTCTTGAGCTGATGCCTCTGCCTAACCCTTCGGGGAATAAAAGGCGTTTATACTGCATTAGTGAAAATGTCATTGTTTAATTACTATCATTCATTTCTCAACTTAAATATAACAAACAAAAAATATTTATTCTAAAAAAATAACAAAAAGGTACCAAAAAAGCTTATCACCGCCATCGCTCTCCGAATATTCGTACAATTTTCCGTACAATGAACTTTAATTTTGGTTTCAATACGTCGATCGTTCTTGCGCCATGTGACGCAAATCATCAGTTAAAAAGCAGAAAAATTTACACGAAAATCGACTGTAATGTGTAAAAACATAAGATCCAATATTCTAGAGCTTTTCCCTGTGATGGAGTGTTGGTCTCAAGGGTAAACATCTGTAATGTTTGCGCGATGAAAAAGGTACAGTGACGTAGCGTTCTTTATAAAGAGGGCTGGTTCTTTTAAATATTTTTTTAATAAACCGTTATAGACTCATTTAAAGACAACATTAGCCTCTTGAAAACCTTCGTTAATCACATCAAATAATCGATTCTTTTTAAAAATGATAACGAGATTAAACTATCGTGGTTAAAAGAGAGTCCTATTTTTAATTCTTTTTCTATGTATACCTTTCGATACGGTTGTTTACAACTATTAATAAGACAACTTGTTTAACTCGGCGTTACATTAAAGCCTCAAAGAAATATACTATTTTTCAATCATTTCTAGCTAGATACGAGTAGATATACAATAGAATCACTTGACTAAATACACACAATATCCTTATGTACTGTATCAGGGTTAGTTTGTAGTGCATCAAGCGTACTGCCTCGTGGAGCCTAACGTTATTAGCGTGGCCAGGAAGGCGACGCATGGCTGTAACAGTCGAGTAATTCTGCTATTATTCTAGAATACACCAATATTTTCTAAGAAATGTTATCGTAAAAAGTGTTTTGTAGATTTTGAGTTAATTTTTTTATTTAATGATTAGTACTTGATGATGTTTATGTTGAGTAAATCTTGGTTAAAATATTAGTATTGTAAATCAGTGAAAAATTAAGTTGTGCATGCGTTATAAATATAAATCTTCCTCTTGAATTACTCTATCTTTCAAAAAAAGTTGTATAGTTTAAAAGATCTAGACATATAAAGCGAAAGATAGACAGCGAAAGGGACTATGCTTTTTACTATATATTGATTGAAAAGAAAACCAATTATTTTTCCAAACCAATTTATTTAGATTATATTAACCCTGATAACTAAGAAAAGTAAATAAGTACTTATGGTAGCGACTTTTTTAAAACATTGCGAAAATAATGAGCATCGCTGAGCGTCAATCAACGTCGATTGAGGGGCGCGGCGACCACTTCGCCTGCGAAACAGGATCTAATGAGGAAAACAGTCTTAATACTTCATAGATTGACTACTCCAGTGGTTCAGAAGGCAGGTACGGGTATGATTCCCGGACGGGTGTTTTTTTTTGTAACTTTATAAGTATTGATGTTTGTTTTCCTGAGTAAAATGCGTTAAAAAAATGGGAAAAGTGAGAGAGGTGATGTCAGCTCTGAAACCGGAACTCCAGGTTCAATTCCCGGCGAGGTCGTACTTTGACTCTGAACATTTAGGGCCCGTAGGTTTTAGAATAGAATAGAATAGAAAACACTTTATTGCATACAAAGTTAGATACAAAAGTACAAACAAATTGAATTTGCATGCATTTTAACTTTTAAAAGAGTAATTGATACCAATAAAATTATATTAATTATCAATGGGTATTTTTTTTTTAAATATATGTAGATAGGGGTAATATAAAGAGGCTTGAGTGCTCGAGCTTATGGCTCCAAAATTATTTTCATTTTAGCTAGAAAATATTTTTTTTCGTTGCTCGTTACTAAGGATCAAAACTGTTTCATGAAATGTTAAAGACTTTTTTAATGTTTGCTTCGTTAGCTGAAAATAAGACGAAAGTCGTGACCCATCAAATATTGATTCAGCGACGTTGAGTATTGATCAATCAAATTACATTATGCCCTTTACGTATTCAATTGCCTGCTATTTAAAAAAAGGACGTAATGGTTCGGAATTCACTGTCTTGGCAAATTAAATATATTAGGTATTTTATAGTTAAATTAAAAGGATGGTTAATTTGCAAAAATAAGGCAATGCTAATATCAATAATGTTTTCGCCGCCCTCCCTCGAGCACGGCAAACAACAGTAGCACAGAGTAGTTGATTGATATGAAGTTCATTCTCACTGCACGTATAGGGCCCGGTTGTAAGACAAAATTAAATGGGCTCAGGATAGTTTGCGTTACCAGGAGAGCCAGGGCCTCTTTTAATGATAATCATAATTATAAAAAAGTATCAGGACGAGCCAGTATCGATCTCGGTCCTTTGAGTGGCGAGAGGACTTATATACGTGTTAATCAAAATTGTGATCATCAACCAGTCAATATTATTAATATGAAAAGTTTGTTCTGATTTCAGGCTTATTATAATTAAAACCAAGTAGAGCAGCCTCCAGCCGGCGCCGGTCGCGTTAGTGACAACGATAAAATTTCACGCGACATAAAGCAAAAACACACCCCAATCCACCGCTATCGCTAGACGCAAACACAACTTTAGACAGGGATTGTTTGCAGATAAGAAATAACGTTACAGTCTAGCATAGACAGGAACAAGGAAAATTACATACATTTATTAGAAAGTTTTTAAAATAAAAACAATCTGCTGTTGATAAAAAAAAAAACAATTTTTAGGGTCTGGTTTATCGGCCTCTGTCAACGGTTGTCCGGTTTTGTAAAACCAGATTATTTATGAAGTGGTTTTTTTTTTATTACATTTTAGCACTTCATTTTGATAGGCATACATAGACATAACATAGAAGAATATGCCCATAACATATATATACGTAGATAGTAATATATACTTAACTCATACTTCTTATTCCCAAGGAACCGACTTCGCGCTGCCTAGCAACTCCCGACGCGCAAGCGGAGCGTGATACGTGATGATTCCGGGCTGATGAGTAGATATTATATAATAATATCTAGGGAGTTTGTGTAAAGTAATATAAGAATGTAACATAAATGTAATTTAGGTTGCATTTCAATTTAAACTACCTTTGAATTTTTGTTGCAATATCTTTGAGTTTTTGTTTTGTTTTGTAATTATATATAAAGGATATTAAAGTGGCCAAAGTATGTGATTTGCTAGGCATTTTTACATGTAGGGTAAGTATGTTTTAAGGAGAATATTTTCAAAAATTACAAATGCTTGAGAAAAAAAAAAGAACAAAAGTTTAAATGGCTTAAATACAAGACGACAGTACAGTCAAACATAAAAAAAATCAGATGTTTTACGTGATTAGGCAATTAAATTTCCTTAAAAAATTTCATATTTACGTTCTATTAGAATTTCTTTTAATACAACGACTGTGTACTGGCTATTTGGTTTTAATTAAAAACACTCGTGGGTATAATTTATCTATATTTTTATAATGGCTAGACTTTCATTCTAATTTCTAAGTCTTACAAATCAATTCTGAGCACAATAATTTAACCCTTACGTCTCCTAAATTTGCAACATAACACATCTGTGCCTCAAAAACGTTAAAAAGGTCCCCGAGATATCCTTTAACAAAGAAAGGTCCGGAGGGTCAAATAGTTTCAGTTGCAAGGGACAGAGGGTCCCAAGGGTCCCTATAGAAAACTCGTTAGGACATTTTAGTACAAAATGGAAACACAGAAAACATGTGCTTCTTCTTATAAGTGCAAAACACATCATTTTATTTTTAATCCGTTTCCCAGCTAGATTTTAGATTTAATTCAACTCGTTATTTAGGTCTCTTAGTGATACGTCTTCTACTGCTGTTTCGTCTACCTTATGCATGTATTATTAAAAAGAAAAGCAAATCACCCGAATACGTAATAGCTTTGAAGCGAATCAACCAGCATAAGTTTGCAGTCGATCAGAAAATGTTTTTATGGGTCTAATTTGCTGTCGACACGCTATCAGTGGGACAAGAAAACTTCAGCATAGGCTGTGTAAATGACACCTTTTAGCTTAAAATATTGTAATGTTTATTGATTTCGTTGATATAAATGCTACGCGCTACGCAATCCACGCTACGCAGCTACGGCGACGTAGCGCGATTGTAGACTACGATTTTTTTGCCCGGTTGTGCATTTAGTAACTCTTAAAAATTGTCACATGACACGTAATAGATTACGTGTCCAATTTAGATAATGGGTCTTATATCTTATAAAACATCCAACTATATAATATATTGTATAAAAGCGGCTAGTATCGCCATTTCTGGCAAGTCAACTTGGGGTTCGGCGTAATTTGAACAAATGAGCGAAGCTGTGGATCCAAATTAGATTCCACCGGTCACCCGCCGGCCGCCTGCCAGATTACCGGCGCGTTTATATACGTCTTAACTTTTGTTTGTCTAATTTCAATCTTCTTAGCCTAACAACAAGAGTTACGTTGGTGAACGTTTGCTTCTAGTTGATAGTACTTAAGTTTTGTTCTTTACGAAAATTTTTGGTAAATTGTTTTCTGGAAGCGTCTACAGTAAGTGAAAGCAAGAAAAAGCGTGGAGAATCTTACATCAAATTTCATACTTATAAAACGTCTCTGCTAATTCTAGGTTGATTGCAACCTGTCTTAAAAATTAATAAAAACAACAACTAACTATTTAAAAATGACAATCCAATCGTAGTGTCTTCTTTATGATATTGGAGCTTTTCTAGGCTCTAATTGACTATCGGTGGACTTTGTTTTATTTAAATAATAAGCATAGCACAGATAAGGTGGCACCACCCAAGAAAACAAATTATATCTTCTAAACTAAGGCAAATAACAAAAATGTGGAATAGTATTCCACTAGATAATGTAGCCTAGTATTTTAGTGCACTGTTGTATTATATAGCTATAAGGTTAAAGACTAAAGAAAGCTACAAAGTGTTGCTAAAAATCCCTGTGGCGGGTGGCGCCACTTTAGCTGTGCTATTATGCCTCTTAAGAAACAGATGTATTTTATTATTTTTCAAGAACATCGTATAAAAAGGCCTGCATCGATCGACCGCCGTTACCAAAGTAATGCAACCCTCGGCTTCGCAAGCGAGAATTAATGATGTCCCTTATTGGATGTACACTTTTTTGATCGCCCTCGCCTTCGCGCCTTGTCTCCTTTGCTTGATAATAAGACGGGTTAGAAACTTAATTAGATTGCATGTTTGTTTGTTGTAAGTTTCTAAAAAAAGTTACGGAGCATGGGTCCAAATAAATAAAAAGACACACTTCTACCTATTGCACATATCCATAATTTATAGTTATTTTTTTACGCATGTCTCTTAGGGAATGTTTCTATGGATATCAATATATATAAAACTCTTCCGTTACTGACTGACAGACAACGCAGAGCCGAAACTACTGGTCGTAGCGGGCTGAAATTTTGCATGTAGGTTCCTTAGAGAGTGTAGGTGAGCACTAAGAAAGGATTTTCTGAAATTCCCATGGGAACGGGAAAAAACTGGATTTTTGTGTTTATAAAAAATCTGCGCGGGAAAAACCGCGGGGCAGCCTCTAGTATACAATAAAATGGTAAGCTGATTCACTCGTTTGCATCTTTTCTTTCTAATTATTTTTGATTCACAATCGAGTCGAAGTTTGAACTTTAACTCTTATAATGTCAAACTTTTTGATCTTTTTTTGATGGAAAACTTTGATCGTTTTCCGCTCCATTACAAATTTATAATGTTCAGTTTCGACATATATGCTCGACGGAGAATGAGAAGGCCCAAGCTAGGATAATCTGGTACTAGAGAAAAACTTTACAGAGTTCAAACTTGAGCGAGCAAACTCAAAACATCGACTGTCAATGTCAGCTTTGCTCAGACGCATTAAGAGGACAGTCTAACCCGAACGCGTCCATACAAAAAGAGAAAACGTTTAATTTCCACAAATAATTCTTTTCCAATCGCCATGAATTTTTTATTATATTACAAAACTAGTTTTGTACGTTTTTTTTTTAATTCGCAATAGATGAGACTTATAAGTAGGCCCCTAAAATACAGAGATTTTGTGATAAAAAACTTCGTTGATTTTTCTTTTTGTATTCCAAAAGTTAAGTGATCTAGTCTGCCCTGTGCGCGGTCCGCCTCGGGCAACTACCAGACTCCTTGTTTACACAGATCGTTTAAAGCAGATCCGGTTTGCTTAAGGGATCTCCGGATTCTTATTGGATTACAAGGCTTTTCTGTTCTGTCATGGTAATTTTTATGAAGGGCGGAAGGCGGAAAAAACTGTGTTAACAGAAGGTTAATAAGTAGAATCGAGGCATCCATTTTTTTCTTGATGCAAAAGTTTTGTGTTCGAAATAGGAAGGTTAAATAGGTATCAAGATTCGCAAATTTCGAAATATTAACAGGTATTAACGATTGATAGAAAAGTCTTGTTTTTAAAAAAATACGTTACTTTCATATTTTACTTTGTATTTATTTATACTTACACAATTTTTTATCTGTAGGTACCTGTCGTAGCTTCCATAATACTGTTTTATCAATACATAGTATAAAATAAAGTCGCTTCCCGCGTCTGTCCCTGTGTATGCTTAAATCTTTAAAACTACGGAACGGATTTTGATTAGGTTTATTTTAATAGATAGAGTTATTCAAGAGGAAGGTTTATAAGTATAAAACATGTACGATATAGTAATAGGTTAGGCGGTACGAAGTTCGCCGGGTCGACTAGTTGAAAAATAAAATGCAGCAACCATTAAAAGCATAAATATTTTTATTATTATTTTAAAGCATGTGTCGTATAAATTACGCTAAACCGCACATTTTGTTACGTCACATCAGATCACATCTACAAACTAGCTGCATAATGTATTCGCGTTATAAATATACCTTAACTTTACTGTGTTGTGCATATATTTCTCTTGAATCACTCTATCCTTGAAAAAAAAACTGCATCAAAATCCGTTACATAGTTTTAAAGATAAGCATACGTGGGGACAGACGCGGGAAGCAACTTTGTTTTAAAAAAAACTTTTTATAAAAAAATTAAACCGCCGAAAAAACTAAAAAGCATTAAATAATAGGGAAACATTTTCTATTAGGCCTTGATTTACTCACTTCTTAAAGTAATTTTGGATTACCAAGAAATTTTAAGTCGGCGCCACACCACACAAGCAAATTCATTATCTATATAAAGCGCGATGCGCAGCGGCATACGTTTTTCGGTTGTTTCTTTTAATTTCAGGTAATTCAGGCTTTATTCGTTGATTCTGTGGCACCGACTCAAAATTTCTTGGTAATCCAAAATTACTTTAAGAAGTGAGTAAATCAAGGCCTAATAGAAAATGTTTCCCTATTATGCTTTTCAGTTTTTTCGGCGGTTTAATTTTTTTATAAAAAGTTTTTATTTTTTGCTTTTCAGTTTTTTTTGGGCAAATGTTTTTGACCCCAGCTAATCACCCTTCATAGGGTGGTCGCACCCCACAAGGTGGCCACACAACCTGGTGAAGGTTTAGGGACTAACAGGATGAGGTTCGATCACGACCGGTCGGTGAGGCGATTTGTGAGGGAGGCCTATGTCCAGCAGTGGACGTCTTTCGGCTGATTTTATTTCATTTCCAAAGATATTGTAAGTAGGTATCAAAAGTTATAATGTAACACGGAAATGCAACCTGTGAGTGGATAAATCGACCCGCCGACCAAAAAGTCACCCCTATTTTCCCACCCTTAGGGCCCTCCCTAATTTTATTTCCAAATTTTTATGGGACCAACTTCAAGATATACCCTGTCGATTAAAAAAAGAATTATCAAAATCGGTCCACACAGTAAAAAGTTATGCGTGATCATACATAAAAAAAATATATATATATATACGCGACGAATTGAGAACCTCCTCCTTTTTGTTTTTTCGTCGGTTAAAAATTAGGGGCTAACTGACGGTTATTGCCTATAAAGAAAACTGTATCAGTAAAAATTTTGTAAACAACTTGTTTTCAATCTTGTTTCAACTTGATTTTCTACTTCATAGCCAAAAATTTGTCCACTGCTGGCCAAATGTCCCCCCTGCAGATCACCACAACGACAAACATTGTGAGTTTTTGCTATATTTGGTATGTCGATCGCAGTATTGGAGTATAGCAGTTTAAAATGTTTTACAAAGGATGCTGCTATCCGACAATAATGAATCCTAAATATTAATAAAATACTCGCCAAAAATATGTATACCCAAGCGGTAACGTTTAAATTGAATATACCTATTGGATAAAGTTCCATATTCATTGAGACACAAGGGGGCCAAGTTTCTTAACTAAAAACGAGTGACTCGTATTTGTCTTGTTGGCGATTTCGTTAACCATTGTCGCTTTAACATAGGTAATTTCTGTTGGACGCTAAAAAGAAAACAGCAATGGTTAACTAAGTCGCCAACAAGACAATTACGAGTCACTCGTTTTTAGTTTAGAAACTTGGCCCCAAGGTCATTGATAGGGATCGATATTAACTATTTTGATCGCAGGGCTACCTTTAATAATTATAGCAAAGCGTCACGTCGTCACGTCAACACAGCCCCGGATCACAGCGTCCTAATTAATGTGATTAGCCGAAGATAGTCGAGGCAGTAGCGGCTGCTCGCGCCCCCTAATTGAAATGTAGAGCAGGCGTTAATCTACTGTTCAATAAATGGGAATTCGGAAGGTATTCTGCTCGGTAAGGAAGTGAAACTACAACATCACTGCAGTCACTAAGGCTTAGTGTGTTATGAAGACAAAAGAAGAATTCAATGTTTCAGAAGACATTGTCGAGCTAGTGGGACAATGTTAAAAGGGTTCGGTTATTGTTTAGTGTTTGTCATCTCATTTTAATTTCGAACCGGTTAAGATATCGGTAGAATAGAATAGAAACAATTCACACGGTCACACTGAGTTGCCTGAAAAAACGTTGATTGAATTATCAGATACACAATTATGTCACGAAGAAGTCGAATTCGTGAAGTTACAACTCACAGAGGCAACTAGTCTTTAAAATGTTTCAAATACTTGTAAATTTCTTACTACTGCTAGCGTAGATAATGTATAAGGCAAACCCAATAGTACCACATACTCAGATGCGTGACTGTAACAATCGGCGGTCGCCTCAGAGAAATAAGCGGTCGCATAGCGGGCGTTGGCGGCGGCACTCCGAGTTTCCGCCGCCCGCGAGTCGAAATCCGCGGCTTCCTGAACTACGGGCAGATTGCACATTTAATGTAACTACTGCAACTTGAACTTTGTTAATCACGCGAATGCCTATTAATATCTATAGTTATATGCAAAAAAAACCTGCCTAGCTACCTACTTAAGGCGGTAACTCTCGGTATGGCGCGAAATTCATTTTTTTTCGCGTTTTTTCATTATTCTGGCGAAAGTATTCATTTTTAATAAAGTTTTAATGAATTCGTGTATGTAAAAAACCATCTCCCACATTGTAATACAACGTTTTTGGAAGACAGACCTACTGATCTTGTGTTTTAGAACATAAAGAGCAAAAATCAAGTTATGTCTTAAGACACAAGATCAGTAGGTCTGTCTTCCAAAAACGTTGTAATAATGTGGGAGATGGTTTTTTCGTAGTGGCGGTTTCCTTACTTTGAGGTTTTTTCATACCTACCGAGAGTTACATTTTTATCTTGAGATTTCGCCCGTAGTGATTTACCTTCTCTCTGATTTCGCCAGAGAGATGTGAAATTGGAACGCTGATAGCGAGAGCAAGAAAAATACGAAAAATACTAAATTTGCATAGACATAGGACAGGAGAGGGAAGAAAACGCTACGCGCTTGTCTATGAAATTCAGGTTGACAAACAACCTCAATCACTAAATTAAAATAACTTCCTAATTTACATTATATTTTTATAATAGAAGCTTTCGCCTAAATTCCTGTTAAAATTTAACCACACTTGTAACAAAACACGACAAAATGAGTGTTGTTGTAGTCAAACACTCCTCGAAAAGGGCAGTCAGTGAAGTGCGAAGACCATCCAAATCAATGGAACCTTGCTATGAAGATGACTATTCAGTATCAGACTCCTATACTGTCCGAACTGATAATGGCACACAAACTAGGTTTGGGCGTAAAGGTAATGCATGAAATTTTATTCAAAAAATTAAATCTTAGGTCGGTGGGTAGTTTTACTTACAGGAAGACACAAACACTAAATGAAATTTGAATCTGCAGGCCTTCTGCAGGCCATACGTGCCCGCCTAACGAACCATTCACAAGTAATTTAAAACCTTAGTTAGTAATATTCATAAACATAAACATTCGATTCAGTCAAAAGCCGGACTCTTTCTAAAAGAGATATAGATGCAATAGAACTAGAATTTATTTTGTTTTCAGCAAAAGCAACCACTAACACAACTGGCCTTACTATAACCCAGATCATGCCTACAGTCAAACCAAAGAAACGAAAAAGTAAGTACTTACAATAAAAGTCATATGTGCTAAAATATAAAAGAATATTTCCTAAGGTACTTATTTTTCTTCAGTTAAATTAATGGACTGGAAGAAATATCATCGACTGCGGGTCATCTACGCGTTTCTAGATGACTTGGAAAAAGATTATCCAGCACTTTGTACTGTTAGCGTTATTGGAAAGTCAGTTGAGGGTCGTGAGATTAAGGTACAAATATATCGTATTTGACGTACGTTTCTTTAACATTGCTGCGTCGTGGCGGCACAGAGTACCACTCCTGCATCTCCTACTGTGGGTGCCTTGTAAGTTACAGTGGCGGTCTAGGAAGGCGTAACAGATTTGTCTATGGTCTCGTGCGGCCAAGACTGTATTACCAAAGAACAAGAGCTATTTTGCAATACAGAAAAAATGGAAGTGTTACGCCGTCCTAGACCGCCACTGTACGAGGCCTAAAGCAACACCCGAAGGACGAGCTAGCAGCGTTTTCTATTGAAAAACTTAAGCACTATACTGCGATTCCGATGCAACCCGTCTGCCAAGCGTGGCGATCACGGCAATACCCCTACCTGTTGTTTGTGTTAGTGTCAATCTGTGGGGAATCTTTCCAACAGTAGACGCCTTGCGCTTGTAATGATGATGACGATAGAATGTAAAAATTTCAGATGATTAAAGTTTCGAATAGCAACGCAAGTAATGCTGCAGTGTGGCTGGACGGGTCGATCCACCCTCGCGAGTGGATCAGCACCGCGGTCGTCACGTTCATCATTGAACAACTCGTCAGGAACTTCCATAGCTTGCCCGACTCCATTACTAGCAAGGACTGGTAATATTTTCAATATTTAGGCATCTAGCTGTTTTTTGTATTGTTTTCGGATAATTAATCAATTATTATTAGAGTTGATTTTATGTTTTCAATCATTGTAATAGATTGGACCACCTAAGTGGTTAAGTTGGCAAAGATGTTAACTGTAGCTTCAGAGGTGTGGGTTCGATTCCAGGCAGCGCCAAACACTTGTTATGTAATATATCGATGTTTCTTTCCTGTGTTTAGGTGTGTTATATGTCTTTGTATATTTTCTGAGCATTTTAGGTACAGGTTCTACCAGGCTCTTAGTGTTAGTCGCGGAGTTGAACATAAAGACCGAGAGATCTCCCGTGACCCCCTTGCTAACAGCCGGGATGGACACCGGCGGGTTTTAGTGGGTGCGAACCCCACATAACCCTGCGGCCCCCCGGGGCTGCAGGGTACTCCTTAGGAGTTTCCCCGCCTTAAAAAAAAGGCTCTTAGTGTTATGCGTTATTATTATATTATTTGACTGCTCCGTGGCTCAGTTGGCAGTGATGTGGACTGAGTAAACGTGTGCACCCGGGTTCGATTCCCGGGCGGGGCGAATATTGACATGATGAATATCGATGTTTTTTTCCGGTCTGGGTGTGATGTTCGTCTCTGTGTGTGTTTCGGGTACCATAGATACAGGTTCTTCCTAGTTAGGGGCTCTGAGTGTTATGTGTTATTTAGTTATTTATTTTATATTATTCTTACTAAACAAAATTCGGCTAAACGTGGGCAGCTGAGTTGGTGCCTTTGCCTAACCCTTCGGAGAATAAAAAGACGTGAGATTATGTTATTTTATTTTCTTAATTAGCATTTTATGTTGCAGCTTTAACCATACCGTGAGTTTAGTTGCGACTCCTTAGCTTGGTTGTAATTATTTCAGGCACATAGTTCCCGTACTAAACCCGGACGGTTACGAATACACTCACACGAACGATCGTATGTGGAGGAAGAACCGCGCCTGCTACGGGGGCGAGTGTGTTGGTGTCGATCTCAACAGGAACTTTAGGTAAGCTCACTTTTACTTCTGGATAATACTTGAATTAATTTCATTCTTGTTTTCATTCAAGTGGTTTATAGTTTGGTTGTTATCGTTTATCGCCTAAAAATTTTGTTAAATTGAATAGTGTGCATAAATTTCAGCTATGGTTGGGGACACAATGGCGAGGAAGGTTCTTCGGATCAGCCCGATAATGTTTTCTATAGAGGACCTCAACCTTTCTCCGAACCAGAGGCAATCGCTGTCAGGGTAAATAGAGATAGATTAACACTATCATTGCGAGTGGACTCATCAATATTCTATACCATTGCTAATAAACCAAGGTTTCTTCCGATTCCTACCAAATTCACCTAACATTACATTTTGCTTGCAAAATTACTTATCTCATTGCATTTTTAAAGTTATTATAAGTTTTGTTTTCTTTCAGGATACAATTTTGGGATCAAGCACAGCGTTCAAAGTGTTTCTATCATTTCATAGTTACTTTCAGCTGATAATATTTCCGTGGGGCCACAAGGCGGACCCCTGTCCAGATTACCTAAGACTGTTGGAGGGCGGCTCCATTATGGCAAGGGTAACCACGTAAGAAACTTATTTGTGAAATGTGATTGAATATAAACCTTACATATTGATTTAATACAGAAACAGTTAGAACAAACACAAACTTGGCCAAAAAGCAGCTCGATGCACTTGTGCCTCTCGTGGGCTTAGACAGTGAGCTGGTGCCCTTGCCTACCCCTTCGGGGAATATAGGCGTGTGATTATGTTATGTTTATTTTGTTTCAAAATTAAATTCATCAGAATGTTGTTTATTTCCAGGCTATTCACAACTACAGTGGGATGACATACAAAGTGGGCAGCACGAAAGATCTAACGTACTTTGCCTGCGGTACAAGTACGGACTGGAGCTACTCTGTAGCGAAGATCCCGTACTCGTACATGATCGAGCTGAGGTCCAGGAAGTACAGATTCCGATTGCCAAAGGATCAGATCAGAGAGACTTGTGAAGAAGTTTGGTGCGGAGTAAAAAGCCTCTTGGATTTTGTTGATAAAAAGTGAAGTGTTTTGTTTTTATTTTAGTCCTAGACGCCAAGTTAAAAGATATTGTTTTGTCTACTTTTTAGTAAACGTGTTTTCACATTTTTAAAATGTACTAACATTATATTTTTTAGTGTTGAATTTGTATAAAATGCTGAAAACTTGAATTATGTTCAATTATTCAGTTTTATAAATAAAGTATACAAAATCATATTAAGAATCAAAATATTTTTGCTTTATTTAGGATGATTTACAATAAAAAACGAAGGTAGAAACACAAAGCGGCACACGATACCAAAACTCAACGCGGCATTTTCGATAAAACAGTACAACTTTTACATTTATATTTGTCCACAAACTCTGTCAACGCTAAAACACCGTTCAACGCCTCCTTGCAGCAATCTAATATTTCTTCTTTTGGTAGTAAGAATTTGTGGGGTTTCCCTCTTAGTTCGACAAGATATGAGAACGGAATATGAGCTGTTCCATAACTCCAATCAATGCTGGTTCCACAGGCAGTGTACATGATGTCTTTGAAACCTCCCACTTTGTACATCCTTCCGTTTGTTTGATAAATAGCCTGAAAGTCCAATAGGTTAAATGAGGATTTAGAGTTTACATTTTCCACATATCCTAAAAAGTCGTGCTAATGAATAAGTGAAGTTCACTCACCTTTGCCATAACCGTGGCACCTTCAAGAAGTGTTACGTAATCAGGACAGGGCTCATTTGTATGACACCAGGGAAAGGAGATCACTTCACTGTACGAATGAAACGTCAGGAATATTTTGAAGGGCGTTGCAGAATACAGAAGGAAATCCTGTCGAAATGCAATATGTTAGATGTTGCCCTTGGGTACAATCAAATGCTAGTTGCATTTGAATAGTAGAGGAAGTTAACCTTGATAGCAGCAGTTTCTGGTTCAGAAAACGGTTCTACACCTCGATAGTTTAAATGGTGTGGGTCATCTAATGTTACATCTGGAGTCAATCTGCTAAAGGTCCCACTGCAACAAAAGATTTGTTTGTAGTCTTGTCCCCTAGATAATTCAAATTTAAATTTAAAATAATGTTTTTTTACCTAAAATTTCGATTAAGGTCTACACCAACAATAACATTGTTCAGACGAGTTCTATTTTTGCGCCACATTCGATCATTGGTATGCGAGTAGACGTAACCATCGGGATTCACCACTGGAACAAAAAACCTGAAATTGAAACAAACTGACTACAACCAAGGCACCATCAACAGTGGTGAAATTTACTTATTAATGATATATGCCAGGTATATCTCCAAGGAAAAGCTAACCTTTACCATCTACTTTGAAAAATAAAACGTATATTTCATATCTTACCAGTCTTTGTTGGTGATGTTCTGTGGTAATTTGTTGAAGTTTCTAGCAATATAATCGGCGATAAACGTCACAACACTGGTTGTGATCCACTCGCGCGCATGTATTGTTCCATCTAACCAGATTCCTGAATTTTTTGAATTACTATTCGATATTTTTAGCATCTGAAACCATAGCATTATTAGCATTAGCTTATTTAAACTTTTGACTTTAGCAAATTTCACCTTGCAATATCTTATTTGGTACTTGGTACCTTTATATCTCGCCCTTCTATTGACTTTCCGATAACATCAACAGTACATATTGATGGATATTGAGCTTCAAGGTCATCTAAAAACTTGTTTATCATAGGCAATGGGTAGTAGTCTTTCCAATCGAAAACTCTTTCTGAAAGCGAGTAAGTTATTTGCTTAGTTAAGCTTAGTTGATTTAGCCATTCAGAACACCTTTCATTCATACAGAGGCAAGTCATTACTAAAAAGAATGTACTATAAAAGCGATGAAAATCTAATCTACTCTGGGCTTATGTACTGGACTAGGCCCAAACCTCCTAAACAATTAGATGACCCACCCGTGTCCTGCAGTGATGTGATGACGATAGATAACTTGCATTTTAATTATATCAAGACCTGAGTTTAGTGAGGACCTAAAATTAAAGCGCGATGTAAGCACTCGCAGTCATATAATGTTGCCAACATAATTAATTTCCTTACTAGTAGGTGATCTATATCCTGATGATAAGGTGATTCCCCTTATTCTTGGAGGCGGAGACATCGGAGGAGCAGCTCCAGTAGCCAAGTCCGTGATGGCAATTGCAAATGTAATGTCTCTATCACGAAGCATCTTCTCAAGTATAGAAGCTCTGTTGCCTTCCACCATCACATTGATACGACTCGTGGCCTCCTTGCAGATGCTAATAGCTGAAAACATGCCAAGCATAATGAATGTTAAAATAATATATGTTTACTTACTCGATAACCAACTCAAAACAATAATAATTATGGCGACGACTTCTCGCAACTAATTTAAATAACTTAGCGACTATATCTTCTGCTGATGTTCAAGATACCATCCTTTGTCGTCTACCTTACCGCCTTTATTTTCCAAATTCTTTAAGAACTTCCTTTGGCCATCTTTCAAGCATTTCACGTCCCATATTTGGTACCGCGCGTCCCTTCGTGCCACTTTGAATGTTTTTAAACTGGAATTTTGATTATATTTTCAATATTTTAAATTTTGTTTTGTAACGGCATGGCAGATTATGTATGACGTTTACGTATGTCGACGTGACGTGTGTGCCTTGAGGTGTGCCTCTCGTGTGCCTATACTCTTGGTCTATGATTGTTTGATGCGCCAAACAGACTAGACCGCCCGCACGGTGAACCATGAAAGTTATGCTAAGTCCATTCGTCTAAAATGTTAGTAATAATTTTATTATTTATGACTTTCTAGTATCATTTTCTCATTGAATTTATTTAAATTTAATTATGTAAAGATTCTAGAAACGTTAACGCTTCACGTTATCTCAAAAGCACAGTTAGAAGTATTCTAACAAACAATAAGTGTAATCAAGAGGCTCGACTCGTGAAGGCGCTAAGCCTCGGAGCAGCTTGGTTCAATAATTAGATGTAATCAGATATTTTCACTGAAAGTACAGTCTTCCCCACACCCCTTCTTTGGCATCTTCGCCCCCCTCTTCAATGAAGGGGTACTATGGAATTCACTTATTTCAATAAAACAAAGGCGCAATGTGCGTGTTATATTTCGATTTAAAATGTATATACCCTACATAATTTTGTGTTTTATCTTTTTAATTTCTGAATTTCATTTGTTACAGCTGAGTTATAGACATAACATCAAGTTATAAGTTTTTTTTTTTTTATAATAACAAATGTTTTTAAGATGTGGATCATTATGTATTATGGGCAGTTAAACATTATAAATTCTGTTGTAATGTGTCCTGTAGGAACTAGGTGTGAATGATGGAGTAGTTTTTGCCGTAGTGAAGACCTGACGGAGCTTAGTCTTACAATAATAATATACAGAGACGAACATTACAAAGCTGAGAAGATTGAAAATCCATAGGTATAGCACGATTCACGCTACTCAAAATCAAATCGAGTTAAAATCGAGTTCTTAACAAGTAGTGCCCCTAAAATCGCATGGTAACCCGCTAACCGTCAGCGGCGGGCGTGTGGGCACCCCCAGTCGCCGCCGTCGCCGCCGTTGCCACCGAATGTCGCCAGCCAGGGGGGGCAACCCAGGGGGTGTCGGGGGCCTTTCTTCGCGCGTTTATCTTTTTAATTGTCCCTTTAGTAGGGTGACGCATGTTAGAGCCTTGTTAGATTTATCATGGTCGTCCCGTGATCTTGTTTGACGCTTGTTATAAGATGTGTTTGATTCGGTTTTTTTCGTTTCTTAGTTTAAAACGCAAGTCAAGAATACGATTTATCGATTCGTTTTTACAGACTTGTTCCATTTTCATTTCTTAATTAACATAAAATAACATAATCTCACGCCTTTTAATTACCGAAGGGTTAGGCAGAGGCACCATCTCAAGAGCCGGACCCACGTTTTGCCGAGTTTATGTTTTATCATGGTTTTATCACTGCACTGATCACGGTTTAGCACTGCAGCTTAAGACAACAAAAAAAAAACTCAACTATTAATTTTTTTTTTATGATAATTAATTTTCTTTTACAATCAGCACAAAATGAGCATTTGAAACTCCACATCCTTACCTGGACCGAGCCGTAGGTGTCCAAAGTCCAAGGCATTTGACAATTAAGCTGAGGGGTCTTGGTGGGTGGTTGGTGGGGTGTGAAAGGAACGCTTTGTTTTTCATTAGACACTGCTTATGGCGCACCGGCGGCGTGCAGCGCAGTGGAATAGTAAATAACTGTGACTTTACTTTACTGTTTATGTGTAAGATTGTTCTGCTGAATATACCTGAAAATGTTTACTTATAGATTTCTAATATGAGTTTAATTAAGAGAAATTTAACTATGGTTGTTGATCGCAACGAAAAAGCGTATATTTTAAGATTTTAACCCCTTTATCATTAAAATTAAGTTTAAAATTGTTCTCGATCAAGATAACTGCAGCACTGATCACGGTTTAGCACTGCGCAGTTAAAGACAACGAAAAAATAAATGGGTACTCTAATTGTATTTATTTTATTAGTTTCATCTTCCTACTCCATAGCGGTAACGTAAAAACACTATATTTACCTAGTTCTATTCTAAGATCATTTTTAATTTTTAACTTTACATTGAACTGAGCGTGCACATATTGGACCCCTACACGCTGCTCCCTTGCATCGTTTTTGCATTGGTTTTTGATTGCACACTTTATCAACCAACAACAGGTACATTTTAGATTTTATTCTTGACGACTTTGTCAGTTTTTCTATCAAATATAACGTAGTGATTTACCTGAGTGATTTACCTTCTCTCTGCTCTCTGCTAAAAATCTCCAAACAAATAGAACCTGAAAACCATGTAGAAAAATATAAAAAAAATTAAAACCCCGCCCCTAAAACGACCCACCGACCACCCCTTCTCTAAACAGAAATTCCCCGAAAGACCCACCGCCCACAAGCATGGCCTTTGAAACAGTTTAAATATTACCTGTAAAACAGCATAATCGACAACAAAATCAATATAACAAAGCAGCTGAGTACATATCTTCAAAATGCCTCTTTCAACTAACAGACTAAAACGACCCACTGAGCAGCAATCTACCAAGAAAACCCGTAACTTGGATCCCATTAAAAATATCCTATTGGACCTCGCTCCACATGGACAGGATCCTAAATTATCAGATTTCTGCCAGACATCTCAACATTCCGCTGAAGTCAACCCCAAAAATTCTAACTCGTGCCAAACATTCGATAAGGAAGTCAAAATTCATACTAAATTCAGGAAGAGAACATTTCTATACAATAACAGTACACTAACCGTCGGGCACTTGAGGAACGAGAACGACTCAAGGTTTGTGTTGTGTTGGACCGGGAGGGAGATATTGAAATAAAGGAGTAGTTCAGCTTACCTTATACAATAATTTATCCTGAAGCACATTAATTACATCTTCACGTATACTTTCACCTGAACGAAAGTGAAAGGTATAGAATTTCAAATCAGAGCTGATAAATTATTTGAGATTTCCGTTCGATCCTAAAGAAAAGTTACTGAACATAGAGAGAGTTAAATCACTCATAAAATTTTATATAAGACTTCTATTAGATATGTGCGAAAGTTTAAAATAAGAAATTTTAAGTTTAGTTGAAGATAGATTTTATAAGTATGTACCTACTTAATTTACTTTTAATGAACTTAATGCTTAAATTATACGTAACGTATTTTTTAACATCTGTACGGTATATACTTACCGTATTATTCATAAAGATATATTAGATTTTAGATAACTTTACTCGAGGTGTATTTCTCTGGTTTGTTGTATGGTAAATACGTGACATCCAGTCTAAATAAACATACGTCAAATAACTAAAATGCTCTTTAACTTTTATATGAATAACAGGGTATGTATTTATTTTAGGTTCACAAAACAGATGGTAGACAAAGACATTAAAATTCACATAATATAAATTAGTTTTGGCCTAACTACGATCCTAAACATGCGAACACAGCAGATACAATACAAAGCAGAGTAGGCAAGGTGGAGCACAATTCCACTAACCAAAAAAACTTAACATGCGTAAAGGTTACTAAAAACTATGCAATCAACATCATATATTTCGTACCACATAGGCATATATATTTTAATTTATACATTGAATCTAACTGATTAAATAAATGTATTCTGTACTATAGGTTCCTACAAGATATCTTCAAAGACCACGACTGCCTAAACGAACTGCCACATCTAGGAATATGCAGCGGTGCTCCTAAAATAAGTAACATCATCGACGAAGACTGTGACCGCACCTTCAAGTCTGGTAGCAGCATACAAAATGATGTGGTATCATCTGGTAAGATTATAATATACACTCTGCTAGCCTATTACAATACTTCTGTCAAACCGAAATACTTAAAAGGCTAGGTATGTACTCTGATTTTATTCTGCACTATAGGTACTAGGATACGCCGACTAAAATAAACTGCTCCTACATAAAAATCATTTACTTAAGCTTATTATGGATTGCCTGGAAGACATCGCTAAGGATGCCCTAGCAATCAATCTGTTCATTTAAGAAAATTTAAATAATGTTCACCAATGGTCTTCTTAAAGTATAAACATAATTTCAGTAAGTAGTGAGTACATAATATGTAACCTATTTCTTTAGAAGCCGCGTTACCTACACCAGTGGCACCATGTATGGACTGGAACAACTACCATCGCCTGAGCGTGATCCACCAGTTTATGGATGATCTGGAATGCGATTTCCCTTCTATTTGCACTTCTGGCGCAATTGGACGCTCTGTCGAAGGTCGTGATCTTAAAGTAAGATACATATTATAGTTATTTATTAAATAAAGCATGCTTATATAAAGCTAAGATTTCACAAAAACTATACACGTTAAACCACATGTATTTAATCTTTCTTTTATACGTCCTTCGTCTTTTTCCACGACACCTTCTACTATTTATTCAAATGTTATCTTGGTACAGTAGCTAACACATAACCTAACCATTTTTTCTAATTTACCTTCCCTGTTTATTGTACCGAGAACGACATTTGAAGGTGTAAGTGCGTATGAAAATTGGATTTTTATTGTTGAACCATAGTAGTAAAGATTCCTAATAATTTCAGATATTGAAGATATCAAACAGCAACGCAACAAACGCCAGCATCTGGCTGGATGCAGGAATCCACGCCAGGGAGTGGATCGCCCCGGCAGTAGCCACTTACATCGCCAACCATATCGCCAGGAACTTTGAGACTCTTCCAGATAGCATTACTAACAAGGACTGGTACTTCATTGCACTTCCGTTAAATGAATACTGTGAAATAATTTCCCACCGCAAAATACCCACTTCCACTCATTTGATCGAAAAGATAATTTTATATTTGTAATCTAAGGGCCCAACTTACCCAAAATCCATACTTAGTTTGAAATTTTCTCAATTGATTTTTCCTTTTAATTAAGGGTTTAATAAAAAAATATGATAACGTTTTGACCACTATCTAGGAAATACATATACATACCGGTTCGACAGCTTCCTAGTGGGATCGGCACAGACAATGGAATTTCCACCAAATACGTTTCTGAATCCTCACATATTATTTTTGCTTCTTCTACACTCATAACCCTTTCCATACACGCACGTTGGTTTTGTGAACTATCAAGGAAATCGACTCAGAAAATAGACCTTCATTTGCTTGCTTCAAAGTTTTATTGATTATATTCATTTTTAAATGACGTTTAAGTCTCCTTTCAATCTTAGTAAATTGATCTCGAATAGGCCTTTGTATAGCTAAGTAACTTTGTGTAGATATGTAACAGGTAATAGAAACACAAAAAGTGCACACGCCTTGTAAAACAAAGTAGGTATCATTAGAACCTTTGGTACATATTTTTAGATACATGAAATTAAATACTCACAGGTACTTCCTGCCGGTTGTGAACCCGGATGGTTACGAGCATTCGCATACCAAGGACCGGATGTGGCGCAAAAACAGAGCCAAAGTACAGGGAATGTACCATGGTGTTGATCTTAATAGAAACTTCAGGTAAACGCTAAAGCTAAAACCACTATTAAGGTAGAAAAATTCAGCTTAATGCTAGTGCTGGCTGTTATTTAATACTAGGGTGCACGCCGCGTGTTTGCCCGCGCATTTTCACTTTAAAATTTAAAATCCCGTGCTAGTGGCGTGGTATAAAAAGGATACCCTGTCCGTCTCGTGTTTCCAAGCTACCTATCTAACAACTTTTATCCGAGTAGTTTAGGGGTAAAAGCGTAACATCAGATAGACAGAGTAACTTTTGCATTATAATATTAGTAGGGTTTGCTGCATGACTCTATCTTTACTTAGTAAATTATTTCGAGTTATCAACCAAATTGTTGAACAAAGTGCTGAATATTGTTTCAGTATTGGTTGGGGACAGCGTGGCTCGTCTGATAACCCGACGCACGCGTTTTATAGAGGACCTCATCCGTTTTCGGAACCAGAGTCTTGTGCCATCAGGGTAAGTACATTTAAAATGTATATTGAAAAGCTTTAGGTACTCAGTTCAAGACAAATCAAGACAGGTTGTGCAACAATCAGTACATTATTTACATCAGTGCCTTATAATTGTTGATTATTTTTTTCGCTTTTGGTTCTAGGATCAGTGTAATAGACCTCCTAATAAATAAAAAACAAATAACAGTGAGGTGACAATTTCAAATTACATTATACGACTCTGCCTAACCTATTTATCTATGTATTAAATCTGTATGTACTTTTAAGACACGAGTTTTACTTTAATGCATGCAGCTCGTAAATTTTGTAATAATATCGCTCTTTAATGCTCAGTTCGTGTCCAAGTTAAATCAAGCACAGATTAAACTGTAAACAGGATTTAGCCGTACATCAATTTCATTGCAGCGAGCGATTCCGTTCCGTTACATTTAATTTGTAATGCGGAATCGTGCATTTTGAATTGTAATAGCATTATTTTGTGCCGTACGAAATGTACAATGGATTTGACTCAGAATAAAGACAAGCATAGAAGGAGTCCTAAAATAAAAAGTCACATCATTGTGTTATGCTACTTACTCAAGTGCAACCATTGAATATGTTAAAAAGAGACCAATAGACTTTCTCCACTGGGTCGTATGACTCTTCCGCACCTTGCCCGTACCTGGGTTCGACTTTTTATTTTTAATTTTCTTAAAAGCTAGTGATGGCAAAAATAACTTTCCTAAATCAAGTTGTCTATACTTTAATACAAGACATGGTTCTTTATTATGGAACTTATCATAACTAATTCAGGAGTAATTGTATGGTATTATAATAACAAGAAAACAAAGATAAAAACGCTTTATTGCTATAAAAATGCAAATAAAAATACGAAATGTAACAAACCGTATAAAATTTTTAACAGAAAAAGAATAAGGGCAATTGTGCCTTATCGATTAAAGCGATTTCTTCCAGGAAACCTACTGCACACAATAAGTTATTTTAATGAATAAAACGGGTGTCTTGATAAAAATATAATAATACTTACCTATTTCTAAAGATTTTCCGTTCATAAAAAACTCTGTCACATCAGATATTATTAGCACAGCTCTAAAATAATTAAAACTAAAAGATGTGTGCCTATAATAATATGTTTATATAAAACAAGTAAAACAAATCTATTTTTGGAAATTTCATAATGTATGAATTATGCGCTTCTTTCTTTACACACTCATTTTCAATAATCTTGCTCTGCACTCTGCACCTCAAATGTTTGTTTTTGCCTGGGTTGATCTCGATCATCACTTTGTTTGTATGTGAAAAAACCCTGCTTGTGGTTTTTTTTTTGAGACCTAAAAATATAATATGTTTTAATTAAAACTTGCTTGTCTTTATTCTGAGGGATTTGATATGAGATGAGATGAGAGTCATGTTATTGTGAAGTCTGATATCGAAAATTAAATAGCGTTTTGACAACATACCTCTATATTGTAATTATTGTGATATATAGATGACCAGTGAATGTAGGATCAATCAGATATGCTAACTAGGATAATTCCGGAGTTATATGTACCCGTACAACACAAGTAACATTCTTATAATTACGAAAAATTTAAAAGCAATTTGGAAGAAATATCTTTTTATGATACGGTCACCTTTGTTATTTTTGTGTAATAGTAGCGAGGTTTAACTCTAACTCTATACCCTTTATAAACCTAAATTAAGACTTTAGATTAATGTTTCAGGATATGCTATCAGGTTCTGGTGTACAATTCAAAGTGTACATAACACTACACAGCTACGGACAAGTGATTGTGTTTCCTTTCGCGTACAGAGACGAGGTGTGCCCGGACTACATAAGGCTTCTTGAAGGCGCTACTGTTATGTCTAAGGTTAAAAACAAATCAATTTGATTCTGTTCCTCAGATCTGTTATTTCATAATTTGTATGCTGTATTATTATGGCGAGACTACGATTGAACGACTCATTAACTACGATGATTGATCCATTAACACAATATTGATTTAACTTTTGTTTTACTAATTGATTGATAAATAACACACAGCCATTGTAGATTTACTCTTTCGTGTAACTGATAAGATAATGATAGGAAACCAGTGTCCAACTCAAAGTTTATCGGTCTTAATGATGATTAATAAAGACCTTTTTAGAGACATGCTTAATCTGAGCACTTTTAATCTGATTTCAAAACGAAAGCACGTTTGCTAATGACCAATTCATTATTTCAATAACCCTCCCCACCAGGCAATTTACGAAGCCAGCGGTAATATTTATAAGGTCGGGATATCAAGAGATGTCATGTATGGTGCGGCAGGCACGAGTAACGACTTCAGCTACGGCGCTTGCAATATTCCCTTCTGCTACCTCATAGAGCTTCGAAGTAAAAAACACAAGTTCAAACTGCCGAAGGAAGAGATTGAGTTGACCTGCCACGAGATCCTGAACTGTGTAAAGGCGCTGGTCGAGTTTGTGGATTCGAGAAGTGAAAGTGAAAAATAGGAGAGCAGTGCGAGTTATTTTTTTTGTGGTAAGTCTAGTTCTATTTTCAGTCATGTGTTCTTCTAATGAAATTGCTTTTTTTTTTTGAGAATGAATTGACACTATAGTATAGGTCTTAGCGGCGGTTTCCAACCTCTCTGCTATAGGTAATTTTTTTTAGATCCATGTTTAGAAATTTAAACTGGTCTAAGCACAAGTTTAACATTGATCAGCACCCTAGGATAGACGAAGCTTTAGCTTGGCTTTAGAAGTACAACCTTGTTTTGCAGGGTGTTAATTCTTTTTTTATATTTCCCTGATGATATCTCATCATCATCAATATCATCATCAACATTCATCATCCATATATTAAGATGGATGAATGACGGAAATGGACCATAGACTTGATATTTGAGCCATAGATAGCAAAAATCGTAATTTTCCTTCAACTTATTTGTCAATAACGTCAATCACCATTATCAAAATTTCAAGTTTTTCAAAATAATGAAAATATCCTAAATATTTCTAGGCTTTAACTTTACTCATTCCTTTTATTTTAAATTTAATCAATTCAAAATACGTACCTTTTTATGATAAATATAGAAACATCTAACAATAAAGTGGCTACCTTAAAAGATAAGACGCAAGTATGGGAATTGAAATTGAAGCGTGATGGGGACCGCTTTTTTATAAGGTCATTAGACACCGTAGGAGGTAAGCAATTTTAAAAATATACGTACCTTTGTCATACGCATTTACCGCTTCGGTCGGTGGGTCGTTTTAGGGGCGGGAGTCGTAGTTGGGGTATACTCTTAGGGGCGCTTCAGGAGGCTTCAAAACGCATAAAAAAAATATTAAAAAAAATTAAAAAAAAAAATTCCCTTTAAAAAACTTTTTGTCAGAACTTAGAAAATTTTCGATCGAAAAAACGTGTCCCCCATAAGGGTACTTTTTTATGACGGGGTCGTGTAGAGGGGTTTAATACAAGCACTTTTTGCCCCTATGACTTTTTCGCCAAGGTGCACCGTTTCCGGAAAAATACTCCGGAAATATTTTCCTGACCTCTAACTCTGAAAGGGGGCCTCGGAGCGGCAGGGTTTCTTGGGTGTTATTGATGAACATCAGACACACTATCGAACCCCATTTAAGGATTTTCAACTTTTTTTTTTCGGACTTAGAATTTTCGTCAGCTTGCGTAGCGTTAGGGGCTCTATGGGAAAAAGACTTAGAAAAATCGATCGACATGAAAAAAAAATTATCCTCCATGAGGGTACTTTTTTATAATGGGGGCGTGTAGAGGGACACAATACAAGCACTTTTTGCGCCTATGACATTTTCTCCCAAGTGTCCCGTTTCCGGAAAAATCGTCCGGAAATCCGAAAGGAGGCTTCGGAGAGGCAGGGTTTCTTGGGCGTTATTGATGAGCATCAAACACACTATCGAACCCCATTAATGATTTTCAACTTTTTTTTTCGGACTTAGAATTTTCGTCAGCTTGCGTAGCGTTAGGGGCTCTATGGGAAAAAGACTTAGAAAAATCGATCGACATGAAAAAAAAATATCCTCCATGAGGGTACTTTTTTATAATGGGGGCGTGTAGAGGGACACAATACAAGCACTTTTTGCCCCTATGAAATTTTCCCCAAAGTGTCCCGTTTCCGGAAAATTCGTCCGGAAATCCGAAATGAGGCCTCGAAGAGGCAGGGTTTCTTGGGCGTTATTGATGAGCATCAAACACACCCCGGTAACTGTGTTGTGATCATTACGAGTACCGAAACTCGTGTGACCCACAACCCTGTTTTCATGCTAACACCATAAACTAAATTCCTAAATTCCACTTCCCCTAAATTACACTAATTGTGCAAGAATAAGGTTTTCAAATATTTTACTGGTTGGAAGTACCGAAATAAATAAATATATCGTCAAGGTACACGAAGCCGCAAGAAGCCTGTTACCTCAGAAGGCATCTCAGGATTCAAAAGGTTTTGAGAACAGGCAAGCGCATTTTTAAGTCCAGCATGCTGTAAAATCGGATTTGCCTTTGTCGATTAAAAGGTAGCGAGAATTTCGGTAAAGTTATTTCCGATGTGACCTTGATTTGGTAAAATCCGGAAGCTAAATCGCGGTTTGGTTCGGATAGCATAGCACCAGTGAGTGGCATAATTTTACACACACCTTATTGCGATATTTTGAATGGAAACTCTCGCCTATGATAATCTCGTCTCATACGATTCTCGCCCAAAAACTTTACTTATCCCGATTTGAACATTTTGTGAAAAGCGTCATAGGGGCATAAAGCGTTCCATAGTGCGTTTGACATTGATCAATAACGCGCAGGAAAGCATGCCACTACAATAAACCTTTTCGGAGTCAGAGGTCGGCCAAAAAAAATTCCGGTCATTTGTCCGGAAACGAAGCATTTTCAGGAAGACGTCATACAGGCAAAAGTGCTTGCATTTTTCTCCCCCCTCCCAAAACCTTTCCGATCCCAGGCCTCCTTTCGGATTTCCGGACGAATTTTCCGGGAAACGGGACACTTTGGGGAAAATTTCATAGGGGCAAAAAGTGCTTGTATTGTGTCCCTCTACACGCCCCCATTATAAAAAAGTACCCTCATCGACGATATATTTTTTTCATATCGATCGATTTTTCTAAGTCTTTTTCCCATAGAGCCCCCAAGGCTACCCAAGCTGACGAAAATTCTAAGTCCGAAAAAAAAAGTTGAAAATCATTAATGGGGTTCGATAGTGTGTTTGATACTCATCAATAACGCCCAAGGAACCCTGCCTCTCCGAGGCCTCCTTTATGATTTCCGGACGATTTTTCCGGAAACGGGACACGGGGGAAAATGTCATAGCGGCAAAAAGTGCTTGTATTGTGTCCCTCTACACGCCCCCATTATAAAAAAGTACCCTCATCTAGGATATTTTTTTTTTCATATCGATCGATTTTTCTAAGTCTTTTTTCCATACAGCCCTTAACGCTACGCAAGCTGACGAAAATTCTAAGTCCGAAAAAAAAAAAATTGAAAATCCTTAAATGGTTTGATAGTGTGTCTGATGATTATCAATAGCGCCCAAAGAACCCTGCCGCTCCGAGGCCCCCTTTCGGAGTTAGAGGTCGGGAAAATATTTCCGGTAATTTTTTCCGTAAACGGGGCTTTTTAGGGAAAACGCGATAGAGGCAAAAAGTGCTTGTATTGTGTCCCTCTACACGCCCCTATCATAAAAAAGTACCCTTAAGAGGGATAAAAATTTTTCATATAAAATTTTTCGAAATTTTTCTAAGTCTCGCCTCCATAGCGCCCCTAAGGCTACACTCCAACCACCGCTTCAGCTCAGTGGATAGTTTTGCTTCAGCAATCGATGACAAAACAAGACAGAAAGCGTGTTTCCTCAAGAATCGATATCGATCGCGCGATAGGGGTTCGATAGCCAATTAAAATCCCTCATACATCCACGAAGCCTGCCAGATGTAAGTTATATTGATATACCATTGATATTACTTACATCTGGTAGGCTTCATGGATGTTCGAGCAATTTATGTTGGCTGTCGAACCCCTATAGATATCGGTTCTTAAGGAAACACGTTTAGCAGAAGTAAGACCACTTGCTGTACATAGGATCGCGACCGGTCTTGTGCGACAGACCCTCATCTATTTTGCTTCCGCCACTTTTACATGGATATCGAACCAACTTTTGGTCTGGGACTGTCTACTCTGCGTTTTCCGGTACGCGGTCACCACTCGAGAACTTTCGATCCCAGCGCCTACTTATCAGTTTGTCGTGTGCTTAATTGTGTTGCCCCTGCCATTGCCAGTTAAGTTTTACAATTCCATAAGCTAGGTCGGGTAAGTTAGTTTTTTAGGCGAATCTAAACAAGATTAATGTCGTCATCGGTCTTCCCTAACAAATTAACAAAGAAGTGTATCGTACTTACTTTGATTGCACTTTATTTCAGCAATAAACATTTGGAAGGAAGAACTCAGCACGATGGATATAATGGTCGAAGGGCCGCGCTCGGCGCAGGTCGCTGGAATGCTCCATGAGAGGGAGATACCTTTCTCTGTGGCCGTCAGCGACGTGGAAGCTATGGTCGGCAAGGAACAAGGGAACGTTCTGGCAAAGAATCGAAGGAACTCTGGTATGAGTAAGTAAATTTATGGAGAGCTGAAGTGTACTCGTTTTTAATTTAACTAGGTACTAACACAAATTAGAACCGAGGCAGAACCAATGTATCGATAACTGCGCCAACGGACGAAAATCGATCCCGAATACAAATTGAATAAAATAGATTAAGCAATAAAAATCGATTAATAATAAGAATAATATATTTATAAATAAGTAGGTAATTCCTTTTTTAGCATACAAAGACTTATTTAGTACCTGCAAATTGCAGGAAAGGTCATGGATTGGAAAAAGTTTCACAGATTAGACGTCATCTACAGTTTCATGGATAATCTGGCTAAGGAATACCCATATTTATGTTCCGTGCACTCCATAGGGACAACTATAGAGGGTCGAGATATAAAGGTAATAAAAAGTTCTGTAATCTGGAACTCTTTACAATAAATCTCAATATCGAAGTATTTTAACTAACTAGTCCTTTATATTTCAAGATGCTGAAAGTATCCAACGGTAACCATGACAACGAAGGTGTGTGGATCGACGGCGCCATCCATGCGCGGGAGTGGATCAGTCCTGCCGTTGTCACTTACATTGCTGACCACATCGTGAGAAACTTTCATAAGATGTCCAATGGCGTACAGGTTAAAGATTGGTACGGCTTCATCAATATTCATAGGAAATAATTGAATGCTCGTAAAAAAAAAAAGTTATTCCTTAGCCACTCTTGTCGAACTTATTATAAGTTGAGAATCTTATTTTTGTATGCAGGTACTTTCTCCCAGTACTTAATCCAGATGGATATGAGTACACTCATACGACTGATCGTATGTGGCGAAAGAATAGGACGAGATATGGCGAATGTGTCGGTGTGGACCTAAACAGAAACTTCGGGTAAGTCACACAAAATATAAAGTAGCTTTATAAGAGTTTTATATGTCCTATGTTTTTTTTTAAAGAAACGGCCGTAGCATAACCGAACATTTCTCGAATCTTTCTGTCTGTCTTTTTGACCTCTTTTTTATACATTAATGCAAAAATATGTAAGTTTTGAGATGATGTCAAAAGAGAAATTACAGAAGTATTCTATAAATATGACTATATTTAGGCTACGGCCGCACGCAGGACAATGAAAATTAGATATCCATAATTCCTTATTTTTAACAGTTACGCTTGGGGAGAAAAAGGTGAAGAAGGCTCATCAGATGATCCTGGCAGTATATTCTACAGAGGACCAGAACCATTTTCTGAACCAGAAACATTGGCAGTCAAAGTTAGTTACGCTAATTACATTCTTATTACCACAGATTTAAGCACAAAGTGACATGATAGTTTATTTTTCTTTCAGAATGTGATCTTGAAGTCAGACACAGTTTTCAAGGTGTTTCTGTCCTACCATAGTTACGGCGAGGTTGTGATCTTCCCCTGGGGTCATACTAACGACCCCTGCCCTGACTATGTTACACTGCTTGAAGGTGGCACTGCAATGGCTAAGGTTCTTTCTTGTTTTTTTTTTATAGCTGCAATTTTTATTTGGATCGAAATATTTTATCTATTTCGATGGTTGACACGCTTAGTAATAATGTAATCTATCTTCTACAGGCAATGTTCAATACAAACGGCATGACATACAAAGTAGGTGGCACCAAAGACCTTATGTACTATGCAGCTGGAACAAGCATTGACTGGAGCTACGCCAACGCTAATATTCCATTCTCCTACATGATAGAACTGAGAGGAAGAAAACACAGATTCCTCCTCCCCGAAGGCGAAATTATTTTAACTGCTAGAGAAGCTTTGAATGGAGTTCTAGCGCTTATCGACTATGTAGATGAAAAAGGTACCGAGTCCTGTGTATGTCCTACCAAATAGTAAAATATTTATGAAATTTATTTATTGATTAAGAAACATGTTTATGGAATCCAACATAATTTTGTAAAAATATAGTAACCCTGATCAGATGACACATTTGTTTAATTTCACTATAGAAGGGGTATAAAATACACAATTCGAACTAAAACTCCATAACTTTATTTACACGTCTGTTTGCATTATCTTATAATACAATTAACAACTTTAGAATCTTATACTTAAATTCACATTTATCCACCTATAAAAAACAACGTCTATTGACAAAAACACTAATTTACTGAAGTCATTGTTTCTATTTCAAAAACGACTTAGATAACACTTTTTGTTGAACACGGGGACGGTTGAATGAAATTCGATAGTCTATCACTCGTCCTGCGCGCCTAGTACGGACGCCACACGTCGACTGGTCTTTTCTCAGCAGTCATGAGCGACTTACTTCTAGTCCTTATACCCTGGTCGCTCCATTCTGGTGAGGCTGGCCTTTTCTTGCCACCTTCGGAATTAGCTGCTTCGTCTTCTCTATCTGGGCTGGAGTTGGAGTCCTCTCTTTGGGGTGGCGGTCGCAACCACCAATCATATCCACCGTACAGCTGGCTGTAAAGCCAGGCTGGTGGCGTAGGTAGTAGAGGAGAGTTTAGGAAGAGCTGAGCTGCTAGTGCACTGTGGAATAGGCTTGAGGGTGGTGGTAAAGGCTGGGTAGGTTTTTTGCTTCTGGCGACGGATGTGAACGCCCCTGGACGTTCGTCTGGGGGCGGGCTGCTGGACGCCGTGACGGAGATGTCGTCGTCTTGAGGCGAGCTCGGGCGGGAGGTGTTGGGGCTGGTCGTGCTGTGCGGATGGACTGTTGTTGAATTGTCCGTCGTTGTATCTGTAAGATATTCTTCTATTTAGGAAATACTTTTTAACAAAATTTATGTGGTTGAAAAAGTTAATACACAGCGTTTACTATTCTAGAGTTTTATCTTTTGGACTATAAAGTATGGAACAAATTGAAATACTTGTTGCACTCATGACAAAAGAGAGACTAAAGCAGATAGTTATTTGGTCACTCGCATGCACAATCTATTCTAAATAAAGAAGCTTCTGCTGAAGAATGTTCTTCAGTTTTGATCTCCACGTCACCATTTTATAACAAAGAATAAATGCTTATAAAATTCTCACCTGTATCTAGAGGTGGTGGCTGCGCGTGCGGCGGCTGTGCGTGCGCCGGCGGCAGCACGTGCGGGGTGAAGTGCGTGTGCCCCTGCAGGAGGGGAGGGGGGTAATGTCGGGCTAGTGCCCCCCATTCACCCCCCGGCAGACCCGCGAGCTGATGCGCTATGCCTGTTGAGAAAGATTAGGTCAGTTTAGATAGATTTTAGATCTTTATCTTGTCTTGATTAGGCTATGCAGTCGTTATCTGTCGTTGG
The DNA here is from genome assembly GCA_951802225.1 of Euspilapteryx auroguttella. Lineage (NCBI taxonomy): Eukaryota > Metazoa > Arthropoda > Insecta > Lepidoptera > Gracillariidae > Euspilapteryx > Euspilapteryx auroguttella. Next base: position 4,086,789 of record OX637655.1, read on the forward strand.
TCGCTACGGGGTTAAATCTTTCCTATAAGATAATTAGAAACATTATGATAGTAAGTTTTTGCAGCTTAGTCCACGTTCATAACTAACTTTTGACCTAAATGTTTAGCTATTCTAATACTTAATATCTTTTTAAAATAATTTCTTTTTACAAAAAAAAAAACCGCCTTCAATAAACTGACACATACATCCACAGGCACTTCCTCTTTTTCAAAGTCGGTTAAAATATGTACTAACCTTCTCCTGAATGTAAAAATTACTTATCTGAAAACCGCATCAAAATCGGTTCAGCCAAACGCGACATAATCGCGGACAAACAAACATACATACAAACAAATATAATTTTTGAAGCCGGTTAAAAATTATTATTTTTGTTGTGTTCAAAATGTCATATGCTATTAAATGATTATTAATAAAAGTTATCGTGTAGTGTTGAATAAAGAAATATGCACCGCGGCGTCATAATTTCCAGTTGACATTTTTAAGCGCATAAATTAACAAAGTTTGCCGACGCGACCCGTATATTCGGCTTAACCCTTTAGCACCCACCTTGGGTAATTCCCACCCCAACCCAACCCTTTCAGCAATAGAATAAATTACAGACCGTTTTATGTTGCAAATACCGACGTTGTGAGGAGGTTGTACGCATTATTTTGAATTTGGCCGCTTAGCGTTTATAGGTAGTCTCGAGTCGCAATTGGGGAAGCCTTTTTAAGATAAGACCATAAGCCGGTCTTAATCTTGGCCTTTATTCAGTTAACTCTTTAACGATATTATAAATTCGCGATATTGAATTGACAACGAGACGAGCGACTAATGGAAGGCTTATCAGCCGCGTAGACAGTCGATTGTTTTAATCTCTATTATAGTGTGATTGAAATGCAAAACAGAATAAGCAATGTGCAATTGTTACATAAATGGTTTGGTTTACGATTTTTATTTAAAAGTAGTAGGTAGGTAGTATGAAGTATAGGTATCCGGTAACCTGATTTTCAAGACAGTTTATACCATGCTAATTTTTGAATTAAAATTAAAAATAACCTACCATAATCAAATAACAACCTATTTAAATTTTCTATGTAATAAATTTGGAAGTATGGTATATTATAATGCGTATCTTAAAAGTTGTTTTTAAAGTAATAAACTTAGGAGCGTTGCTTATATTATACTAGGTCCATGATGATAACTGACTGACTGATAAGTTCTAATAAGTATAATCAACTTAATACTGTACAAATGTAAAAGAAAACCTCCTCATTTTGAAAAGTTAGGACGAGGAAGGCCCAGGATAAGTGCCACGGATAAAGAGTTTTCGAAATAAGAAAAGGTTTTTACTAATTTTTTAATGTTCGCTTTCTATTTTAAACTTAGATCTTGCAATTTAAATAGCCAGCATCCACGGATCTAGAATTCTCACTAGACAATATTCCGCATTCCTATCCTAGACTCTCGGACAAAGAAAAAAACAAAAGAAGACGAGGTTGCTGCTGCCCAATGAATTGTTTTTGTCTTTTTCAGGACTCAGTACTAATAAGGTCTGTCAGATCCCTCCTAAGTGTGCTACATCTGGCTATTCTGAAAGTCTTTGATTCTAACTCGGTCATTAAAGATTGCAGAAAATTAAACAAAAATAAGATTTAATAATATTCTTGAATTTTTATTAAAGGTAAAAAAAGTATGTCTGAATCAGGGATGTTCCGAAAATGCGAATGTTAGGCATGCGAATGCGAATGTTGGACAAGGTCAGTGAAAAGACTAAGTATAGAAAAATCATACAAAAAAGTACAAAACACGTTTATTATGCAATAATTATAATTAAAAAAAAGTAGACTTCATACAAATACAACAAACATAAACATACAATCAAAATACTTTATTCAGTTATTGTAAACCAGAAATCAAGATTCACGCGATCCACACATATACATAAAATCATTAATTCTGTCTTCCAAAAACGTTGTATCAAAATGTGGGAAATTGTTTTTTACATACGCGAAGTCATTTAAAATGTATTAAAAACTAATTATTTCGCCAGAATAAATAAAAAACGCGAATAAATTTGAATTTCGCGCCGGACCATGACGTATTCCCATAAAGTTATTCATGTTCACACAAGAAACTTGGTGCAATGGCGGCACATTCGCATTCGCATCACATTCGCATCTTTTTCATAATAATAATAAAAAAAAAAATTAAAAAAAAAATATTTCAGTTTCCGTGTACAATGTTTACAAGCATGGGGCCTCCTTTTAAGTATATAATACCTGTGCCGAGACTCCACTCTTCCACAGTGACAAAAACGTGCTTACAGAGTTTCGCATTAATTTTTCTTAAAAAAATATATATTTATTTTAATATTTAGTAAGTATTTTATAAAAGCATGCAATTAATCTAATAATTAACTTTAGTTACAAGGTTGATGATGCGAATGCGAATGTTAAAATGATGCGAATCATTCGCGAATGCGAATGCGAACGTTCGGAACATCCCTAGTCTGAATACGTTATGATATGACCCACAGTAAAATTACTTATTGGAGATAGAGATACAGATTAGCAATCTATATCCCCATCTCAGATACAGATAAGTAATCTATATCCCCATCGCCAATAAGTAATTTTTATCGAAATTCACAAAAAAAAAGTAATCTGAGATAACATATTTTTTGTGAATTTCGATAAGGCGGTACGAATTCGAGAGCGAGAGAAAGTTGGCACACACAATACATGAACAAATTCTACATGATATAATCCTTAGCGTGGTCTATTTAATCGTAAAAACAAAACCGCTCTAAAGTAAACAGAGACGGTCAGGCAGTTCAATTGTTTTATTTTTACCCCGTTGTTTTATACAAAGCTCGGCGAAGAAAGGGTCTCGCCTCGCCAGACGATTTGCATTCGTTAAAAATGCGGAATTCTTTGTGTTTGTGTGCACAGTGTGTAATCGCTGCGGACTACGGTACATTCTAATCGCAAGATTTTGATACTCAGCCCTATCAGAGCTCTGAAGGCTGCAGCGTACTGAGACCCTATTACGGCCGCTTTTGCAATAAGTATTGCTTTTCTTCCTTTAGAGTGTCAAAGTCAATACAAAAAAAACGTAAAGAGGAAGAAAAACAATATTGCAAAAGCGGCCGTAATATGGGGTCTGGAACAGATAGCTCAAATACTTACCATTTTCTTAAAAACTATAGTTGTGTTGGGGGCTATCGATTTGCTATCAAGAAGAGTTATCTAATACCTTTTTCCCTCTTAGATTATTAAAAATTCATAGAAACGTCTCTGCTCTGAGAATAGACTATATTTGTAGGATTTTTTTTTTACCTTTTAAGGTATAAATAAAACAAAATTCTAATAAAAATATGTTTTTGTTGGTAATAGTTTCGAAATTATTTGCTACGCAGCTACATTGTGCGCGTTGTGAGGCATCGGGTTAAATTTAAAAATTATTATGTACTCGAAGTGTTGTTGGTACTGACTTGAAGCTTTACCATGTCACGGCGCGCATAGCGCGCCCTAGAACTTCAATATAAATCAATACAATCGATAAAATAGCTGTAAAGATCAAGTACTAAGACTCGGCAGTCCGCGCTCACAGCGGTATCGGGCCACATCCCAAGACGTGCCAGTCCGCTACATTGCATCCGTAGGAAGCAGTTTTTTCTTCCCCGACTTTGAAAAATCGCCTCGCCGCGAGAGGGTTGAGTTGAAACATTTTAATGCCATTTGCGAGATTACGACTTGCATTTTTCCATTTTCCTGTTCACCGCTACAGTGTTAATCTCCGAAGGCGACCGGATTATAGGGGATAGAAGCATCTCGACGATTCCGATGTCTTAGGCTTAGTTCGGAATTTTTAATGACCGAAGAGCTGTTAAAAACCCTTAGGTGATTAGCGGAAGGGTTGGAAAAAAGCACTTTCTGGTAATTATTTTAGGTTTCCTTTGAGTGCTGTAGTGCTTGAATGGTTTTCCGTTTTAGGGTTGTAAAAGGGTCCCTAGGATCCAGCGAGGGAAATCAGGCATTGTGCGAGTACCTTTTCTATTTGAATAGTCTTTATCGGGTCATTGAAAGGTATCTAGTCTGGTTTTGTGCTAAAATTACAGAAAAACGGACGCGGGGATAAATCCGAATGATTGTATAACCATATTTTTTTTAATTTGGTCTGAAACCACACCTTCCCTATACTTTCGTTACGTTAACTTTCTGAATTCTGCTAAAACAATGCCGTTGCACGATTTCAAGCTTTCATAATCTCGCACAAGGAAGTGTTCTTCTGCAAGACGGATGCCCCCCGTACATCATAAGGTTAATAAGAGGGCTCCCAAACTAACGAGAACGCTTTGTCAACGCGTCTACCCGCCACGCCGCCCGCCGCCATCTTGGCTCCAAATCTGCTTAGCGCTAATGAATTTGCGTCTATTGATTTTGCTTAACCCCTTTTTGTTTTGCTTAATTAACCTTTAGGAAAATAGCTGCCGTAAACACGAGGCCGGTAACTTAAGACGTCATTTGGCTTCGCAACTTGCGTCGTTGTGAACTAATGAAATGGTAATGAGAATGCAGGACCTGTCAATTCATGGGGATGTTTGGCAAAAAATCGCTAGTAGGTATAAAGAATAAACATTTTTAATAAACTACAGAAAAGGAAATTATCAGTTTGACCTGTATGTATGTTTGTTTGTCCACGTTTATCTCGAGTTTGGCTGAACCAATTTTGACGCAGTTTTCATAAACGTATTTGTTTCATTCAGGAAAAGGTTTTAGTACCTATTTTAACCGACTTCAGAAAAGAGGAAGTTCTCAGTTTATGTATGTGTCAATTAATTGAAGGAAGGTCTCTTTAAAAAAAAAAAAAAAATGTTACCTTTTTTAACTCACACACAACACAATCGATTAAAATCTTTTGTAGTAGGTAAGTTGTTTTTGCGTATTTTTATTTGTGTACAGCTAGTTTTTGTTCCATTACAAATTTACAACGAACGATGTTAAAACCAACGAAAAGAAAAAACCCTACATTATTGAACTGAAACATCCAAAAGCGAATTATGCAAACGACAACTGCCATTTGGAAGTTAAAAGAGCACACATCATTACAGCGACTCATTTGGAAACGTTTAAGGGCGTTGTAAAAGCGCGAATCACGCCATACAAAAGGTGGGTGGGACATTTAAAATTTACAAATGCGTAATTATGCACCCGCATTGTCGCGTGGCGGTGAAAGGGTTACCCCTCCCCCACTTTTCACTGGTACTTTAGTGTAGGTACTCGTTCTTCACCCCCCCGGGTCTTGCCTAATGCAATATTTAATTTTCTCTAAGACTCCCTCATTAATATAACGGAAGCTGCGACTTTAAGTGCCGCTCACACGGTGTCAGGGGACGGGGATGTGAGGTTGTCTCATGTGGCTTTTCGCAGCTTCAATATAAATTTAAGATTTTTCAATATAAAAAATAATTATATTTTATTAAAGTTGTTCTAAATCCACAAGCGGAGACCAACCTTTAAATTATTTAAAAATGTAGTACCCACTCAGTTGGTTTATTGTATTTAAAGAAGGAAGGAAGAAATCGCTTAAAGCGATAAGGTCGCCTTTGTCAACTAACTAATGTATATTTTACAAATTTTTGTGTTATTTGTACAATATAGAGATCTATCAATATATATAAAACTCTTCCGTTACTGACTGACTGACTGACTGACAGACAACGCAGAGCCGAAACTACTGGGCTTAGCGGGCTGAAATTTTGCATGTAGGTTCCTTAGGGAGTGTAGGTGAGCACTAAGAAGAGATTTCCCGAAATTCCCACGGGAACGGGAAAAAACGGGATTTTTGAGTTTATGATAAATCTGCGCGGGAAAAACCGCGGGGCAGCCTCTAGTCTACTATAAAATATCCCTTTTTTTCTTAAATTATTGCAAAAAAGTAACTGTAGAGACCGATCAAAATAATAAATCTAAGTAGTTCAAACTATGCCTATCCATTCGTTCATCAAGCTGTAACATTATAATTTCTAGAGCAACGTTGTAGTCGTAGGGTTACCAACGTCGTCTAAATAAGTTTTGACCTCATTTAATTCGTTATTATTATTAAAGGTTATTAAAAATTTAATCCAAACCTTTGTAACGAAACTCTTTCAGAATAATGTACTCTTGTAGCTGTACATAGACTCTTCTGTATCATTAGGATTAAAACGTATCCATGGTGACTTATATTTAAAAAGTACAAACATAGTAATTTGAGGTTTTTGGGAATGAATTAATATTATAAAACTGATTTTTATTCAATCCTATATCTGTCGACAGCTCTGAAAATGTCTATCATAATATGGGTCTTGTGTTAACCCTGTTCGCGAGACATTAACAAATCCTTGTCTCGAGGAATATTTATCAAGGCGCGGCTGAACGTGAGTGTGGATAATTTATCATGATTCCAAAGGGTTATCGGCTGAAGAGGGCAGCTAAGACGCCTACGCTCTCCCGTTAATAGATTCCGTAAATGAAAATTTCAATTGCGCCTAAGTTTGTTTTGTTTAATGATTTTCGAACTTCGCTGGAAGGCTGTAGAGTAGAGTATAAGTTTATTTATTTTAGTTTCAGGTAAGGAATACAAGAAACTTGCAATTTTGAGTTTTTGTGGAGTTCCTTACACTTACTTTAAATAATAATTAACTCATCAAAAAAATTCATGGTGAGCTCTAAATTCTCTACCACCATACCTTAATAACTTATTCTTCAAACTGAGCCATGAATATGAAACCTATCTTAATTTTTTGTCGGTAGCAGTCGGTTTAGCTTTAAAAACTATTTATCTATACCAATATTATAAAGAGGAAAGATTTGTTTGTTTGTTTGTTTGTTTGTTTGTAACGAATAGGCTCCAGAAATACTGAACCGATTTGAAAAATTCTTTCACTGGTAGGAAGCTACATAAACCCCGAGTGTCATAGGCTATATTAGATTTTCAAAAAAATTAGGGATCCTTACGTAAACTCAAATAATGTAACCCAAGGTGCAATATTGTTTCCATTGTTTACATATTTTGACAGGTGGTTTGTTGTTGTTGTTTGGTTTTTGTTCGGCCATTCTGGGCAGTCAAAAGAACATAGTCTATAGAGCCAAGTCTTTTGTAGTATCCTATATTCTATGGCGTAACGAAGTAAGCCGGGAAAGCTCGTATTTACATAAAAATGTATACTTAATTACTATTTTTTCACATGTTCATGTCGGTAATATTTTTCAATCAAATATCTTACGTTGTAAACTTTATTGTAAGAAACGTTTACAAAGAATGGTATGGTTACAAAGTTGAAGAAATAGTAAAACTAAACTATATAGTTACTATGTAATGCTATTCAAATACATTGTCGATGTTTACGATAAATGGTCTTCAACGTTCTAGATTGCTATCAAATGAAATAGTTCACTTAATTTGAATAAAAATTTCTATTTTAATCAATATATATAAAACTCTTCCGTTACTGACTGACTGACTGACTGACTGACTGACAGACAACGCAGAGCCGAAACTACTGGGCGTAGCGTGCTGAAATTTTGCACGTAGGTTCCTTCGGAAGTGTAGGTGAGCACTAAGAAGGGATTTCCCGAAATTCCCACGGGAACGGAAAAAAAACGGGAATTTGTGTTTATGAGAAATCTGCGCGGGAAAAACCGCGGGGCAGCCTCTAGTCAATATATATAAAACTCTTCCGTTACTGACTGACTGACTGACAGACAACGCAGAGCCGAAACTACTGGGCGTAGCGGGCTGAAATTTTGCATGTAGGTTCCTTAGGGAGTGTAGGTGAGCACTAAGAAGGGATTTCCCGAAATTCCTACGGGAACGGAAAAAAACGGGAATTTTGTGTTTATGAGAAATCTGCGCGGGAAATACCGCGGGGCAGCCTCTAGTCAAAATATATAAAACTCTTCCGTTACTGACTGACTGACTGACAGACAGACAACGCAGAGCCGAAACTAATGGGCGTACAAAGCTGAAATTTGGCATGTAGGTTCCTTAGGGAACGTAGGTGAGCATTACGAAAGGATTTCCCGAAATTCCCACGGGAACGGGGAAAACCGGGATTTTTGTGTTTATGAGAAATCTGCGCGGGAAATACCGCGGGGCAGCCTCTAGTTTGATATTTAAAAGTTTTTTTTTTTACACAAAAATTGCTTTAAATCAAAAAATATGATTTAAAGCAATTTGTTCACTCAAAACTCAATATAGTTTTTCTAGTAATATAAATTGGAGCAAATAATCATGATGTTTTCGAAGCTTTTCTCTAAACCTGTAGGTCATAAAGTTTTTATCTTTGTAACTATTTTAAAACCATCACTTCACAACAGGCAAGTAGCAAAGTAAGTTATCGTGCATTAATTCGGCTCGCATCCTTCTACCCTGCAAGAAGGTGTGTAATCCGTTTACAGCCCTTTGACACCCGCGTCTAACGAAGTTTGCGTCACTTGCCTGCTGCTGGTGCTGGTAACTCCGGGCTGCGTTTAGATAGGGCAAGTGGAGCATCGAGTATAGTAATATTAGTATTTGAATAGAATAAAAAAGTTTTCAATAAAAGATTGCAGATGAATAAATAAATACCGCATCACATGTGGGTGTCTAGGGTACCCTTAACACTTCTTAAGACTGCATTATAATGTCCAGGCATGTGAACAAACAAAAAATTATAAAATTGAATGAAAAGTAGAAAGGAATTAAACTTTGGCGTTATTGTTATTAAAAAAAAAAATCTTACAAAAATATTTTTCAACTGAAAAAGGGATTCTTGTTTTTCTTTAAAGAAATGTAATAAATTTGTATTATTTACAACTATACCATATACTGGAAATGCCTGTAAACGAACCACGTACTCTCAACCTATGTGGAATTACAGAGCAAACTAAACAAAGAAACTACAACGCTTCGAGCAAACATTGTCTTAGTGGTGACGCCTCTCACGGAATTAAATTTATTCTTAATGTTTTAAATGTATATTTAACTAGTCGACCCGGCGAACTTCGTACCGCCTTACCTTTTGCTATGGTATGCATGTATTATACATATAAACCTTCCTCTTGAATCACTTAATCCTTTAAAATATTTTTAAAGATATAAACGTACATAGGCACAGACGCTGGAAGCGACTTTGTTTTATACTATGTATTGATATAATGACTTGCTTTACTATACAGAATTTATTGCAACATTAACAAGGCCGTTAGAAAATATAATTTACAACTTTCTTTAGGAAAATCATTTTGGTTTGGCAAAGTAGTCAATATTATTTGGATGCTATATAAATCATTATCTCTGTAAATGTGCTACAATGCAACGTTATTTATTTACATTTTATTTTTTACAGTTTATTTTATGTTTTACTCTCGCAATTTTGCTCTTAAGCTGCGTTTATGTAACAATAATAGTAAAAAATATCTACCAAAAAACTCGTAAATTCATATAATCTTACCTTGAATGTACCGCAGTGGTCCTATAGTATAGGATATATAAAAGGTATCAGACTACCTAGCAACCTCCGCGGGGTAACGTGGCAACCAGGGGTCGTTTGAGGTGTTTATTAAAAAGATTCAATTTAAAGGCTCGCGTCTCCTTATTATATTTAACAGGAGCTTTGAAGCTTGTAGAGCTGTATATGGCCTGAATGAGTCCCTATATAATATACATAACAACATGCATGAGAATTATTTCCAAAATAAGACAAGAAGGCAAGGATGTTCGCAAACCAACAAGTTGGTCAGACAACCTGTAAATTGCGGGAGTATTAGTGGATGAGAGTTGCGCATAATTATCTTATTAGGTATTTACCGCTTGTATAGGCATTATGCACCTATTAAAAACTAAAGGCTACCCACGGTTTTTCCCGCGCAGTTTTCTCATAAACACAAAAATCTTGATTTTTCCGTTCCCGTAGGAATTTCGGAAAATCCCTTCTTAGTGCTCACCTACACTCCCCAAGGAAACCATGTGCCAATTTTCAGCTTTCTACGCCTAGTAGTTTCGGCTCTGCGTTGTCTATCAGTCAGACAGTCAGTAACGGAAGAGTTTTATATATATTGATGTTGTTAACCTGGGTTATATTTTACGAACTAACTCAACTCAAGTGACAAGCTCATAAGGTATTTAGAGTAAATGCGCAGTGAATGGGTTTTAGTCGGCGTTGGCTCTTTATAATGTGTGCTTTCACCAAAACTACCGAAAATTAAGTTTTTAGTAGTTGATGCTGTTGCTCTGTCTTTTGCCCACTTTCTCCCGAACTTCATAATCCAAAATAATAAAGCATACTTGTTCCTTAACTTTAAACCCGCTAGGTGTCGAAGTGGGGTTCCAAAATTAATAATTAATTGTTTCGCGAAACTTCTCGACCAAATTAAATCCCCTTTTGAGCTGTTTGAACGGCAAGTGACAACGGTCCGAGGGTAGTTGACAATTTAATATGAACTTGATAGAAATGTCGCCCCTTCTCTGCTGGAGGCTCGAGATGCTGTTATTTGTAACGAGATGAACACCTTTTGTTATTCTAGGTTACTATATTAGCTATCTTTAACTTAATTACAGGTACGTCACAGACTCGTTCCGCATTACACTTTATTGTATTGCAAAAAAACCCTTGTTCTTTGGTATTACTGTCTAGTGTGCTCGAGAAAATAGATAAAAGTGTTACGCTGAACGAGTTTGTGACTGTACGTAAATATTAAAAAGGATGGTTTCAAAATCTTTTGAATCTTGATTGTAAAACACTGCAAGTAAGACTGCAAGATACAATCTGCCAACCGTCTTAGTGGAAGAAGTTCTTCATAAATGAATATTAATCTAGGACCAGTTCTGATTGCAACTATAGAATGTACTCAACCTTTTTAGCTATTCTGTTTCAGAGTTTCAGCGTTTGGACATGCATCTTAATAAATCATGAAAGCGTTCGTTGGTTTGTTTTTATTTGGTTTGTTTTGGTTTTATTTACCTTGATCTTTACTCTAAATGCGACCATATCATCACACCTTTCCTTTTTTTAATTTTAGGAACGCGTAATCTTCAAATATGACTTAGACACACAATTATTGACATTGCAAGCACAAATACTAAAAGATTATTTAGTAAAAATACATTTAAGTTATTACCTATACACCCCACTCATTTTGCACAATTATAAACGGTAGCTTCACAGTATAGATAGAAGTAGCTTGAAGTTCGTTTCAATGTAAAGTATGGACATGTAATATAACTTAATCCAAAATTTAAACATACCTGACAACTTAAAAGGTAGCGATCCCATAAGCGGGTCCGGTACAAATCTGGGTCCAAAGTGGAAGGGATGGAAGCCGTGATGCCTGGTCTTCGACCTGGGCTCCCTGGGGCCGTCCACCGTGACCTTGATGGCTTTCTGGTAGGTGGCCACTTGGGGTGGACTCGTCGCCAGCATTATGGTCAGCGTGAAGGATTTGCCTGGAATTGAGGCTTTATAATAATATCATGGAGAATAATTTTGGAAAGTTCTTGCACACTGTTATATTTTTTTCGAATTTGTTAAGATTTTTTGAATATGTAGGTGGCATGATGTTTTGAATCGAAAAGGTACGGAAAATAACGAAGTATTGTAGGTACACTATTGATATTACTTGTAACACACACAAGGCAATGTCATATTTTGTAACGATGTAAAAAAATATACTTTACATGTTTACTAAAGTTAGTTTAAAATCATAATTAATTAATGAGTAAGTAATTAATTATGATTTCGTTACAATATAATATGAAAAATAATTTAACAATCTGAACTAATAGGTATACTTTACAACAACCATATACTCATAAATTGTAAAGACAATAATATTTTCCTTTAGCAAAATTTATGTTGTCAATAAAAAAAAGTATATCGCTGCAACAGACGTCTCGAGGGGAGCAAGGAATGTATTAAAAATTCAGTGAAAATCGCGCAGCGGCGACAGCTGCTGATTTGTAGATCTTCCATGCGTACAAATAGTTCACGAGTTGGGGCGGACATATATTTCATACATACGTAATATGAAGGAAACTTTAAGATGTGAAAACAAAAGTTTACTGAGCGTACAGTTATGGAAGTTAAGTATGATTTATAAATTAAATTTTTTGCGAACATGCTAAGTTATTAAAGTGTGTAGGTACACTTTTCATTTTATATAATGTGTGTCTTTTGTACTAAGCTTCATAATTTTAACTGATTAAAACACTACAAAAAGAGGTTGCACTTGATTTGATCTACTCGATGAATACTTATTCATAATCATAAATTAAAACTTAATTTATATTTTACAAAACGCAGATCAGACAGATCAAGATTAATGCAATATGACTGATCTAATTTCTGTCTCAGAATCGTTTCGCTAAGAAACAAAGAGTAAAAAAGTATAAAAAAAAAACATTTAAACATTCCGTAGAAATCGGGCAAGGGTTGCCCATCGTGACATTCGGTGATTTGCGAGCTCCGTCTCGCGGAGGCACGTGGCGGCAGGGGCGGCTTAATAAATGACCCGGTGATATAGTTACAAATAATACAAAAGTCGGAAATAAAAAAACAATGCTTTATTTTGTAACTAAACTTTAGTACCTAACAATGTGCTCTTAGCTCAATTTGCAACCTCAGCACGATAAAGCGGGAAAGTTGAAATAGTGGTCACGCACTCACTTACAAAGCTTGTCACGTGCCTTTTGTCGACTTGTGCAAGCTAGAAATATCACTAATGACCGTCAATAGGGAGATTTTTAGTACCTAGCCCTATTTGCAGGACTACTATGAAAATCAATCGGCTCACGTGTTCAAGGGTCAATTTATGTTTGAAGTTGTTACGTGGCATAAAGTAAGGGCCCGCGGGCCCGCCAGCCCGCTAGACCTCAAGGCCCACAAACGAGCTGCTCTGCGGGCGGACCCGGGCCGGCCTCGCGGGCTACCTCTTCCGCAATATTCATAATGTAGAGGCGCTCAACTTTGAACAACAGTTTTTAAATTTTGTCAGTGTCTATTCTGTATTATAGTTTGGTTACCAAGGCTCCAACGTTCTTAACTCTCAATGGAGTTAAGCAAAGTCAGTTTAAGCAGTCTTACTTTAAAACGGTAATCCATTTTATTATTATCAAAGCCAGTGTCAATATTTATAAGACACTGGCTTCAATGAAAAGAAACGCTGCGAGATTTTTTTAAAAGTTTATTATGAGAATAGAAAAACTTAAGTCGCAATGGGATAAGCACATAACTCGAAGAACTGATGGTCGTTTGGGCCGAAAAAGACAGAACCCCCCAAGGTGGTTAAACGACCTGGAGAAGGTTGCGGGAGTAGAATGGAAGAGGGTCACATGAGACTGCTCGGTATATTGATCTGTAGGGACGGGCTATGTCTAGCAATGGACGTACAGCACCAGCAAATAAAAGTTAAGATTTAATTGAAAGATTAAACAGCACATAGTTGAGGAGCCGAACAATAGTCCACCTGACCACCGCCTGCGGTCAGCAGTTACACCCTGTATTGTGGCCGGGCTCGTATGACCTCATGTGCCCGAAGAACTTTCAATCATTATTCTACTAACACACGGTTGACGCTGCGGTTCCAATGGTCGGCTAAACGTTGGGTTTGTAATCGCTTCTGTGTGATTGGTGGAGAATAAATTGGAATTCGGATTAGATTCAGAGGTTTAGGCTATAAAGGTGTTTAAACATAATCTTTGAGCCACCGCAAAGGCTCTTCGTTCTTTTTGTAACTAACTTTAGCGTATTTACCGTGCAATATATAAACCAGTTATTTTAATGTAATTAATTTGAATAAATTTAATTAAAATATACTTTTTGTAATGTTTAAGATCTTAGACCATTATTTTATGTTATCACAAATGTCCAATCCCAAAACATCATTAGTCAGATCCGATATGCGGGAAAAACCAAAACAATCCACGGAATGTCTGAAACAAAAGAGACACAAACATTTTACAGTTCTGGCGCGGATCCAGGACGGTGGCCAACAAGGCCTCTCCATGAAAAGGACATAAACACCCCCCCACTCCTACCCCTAACCCCGTTATTACCCCTCACACCCCACCATCTCGAAATGAGCGGGTGCCCACTCATTTTCATAAAAGCGAAATAAACAGTACCAACTTACAGATTTGACCGAACTAGAAATTGTTTGCGTGAATTTTTGGCTCGAAATGTGCTTTGAACATACCGCTTCGTGTTTCTTTATTCTATTGAATAATTTAACAGTATACACACAACTACGAAAACGAAGTTTTGAGTGTAATCAGATTTTTTGGTTCTTGTACTTTGTTGCTAGTCCTTTCAAAGATCAGAAAAAAATTATCTTACTTAACCTCTCTTATGAGAGAGCAGAAATGTGTTTGAGGAAAAATAAGATAAACATGACTCACAGTTCATAAATCATAAAGTTATTCATAAAAAGATTTGTGAAATTCTGAGGAAATGGCTTCATAAAAACAGAAAAGGCATAGAAGAGGTACATCTGGTATGTGTTGGAAATTCAAGATTTAAGTTAGCAAAGTAACTCAAATTTTCGTAATACACTGGCAAACTATTATTCTTTGAGCAGAGCTTTTCGCACCAGAGCTGAGTTTAAGAAGTTCATTTTACGCAAAGAGTACGCACGTGCGACTTGGCAAACTATTTATGTTTAGGTAGCACATGGTAGCACGGATGTATTGAGTAAAGAGGCTTCGAAATTTACGCTAAGAGAAGTGCTCTATATCGTAACGACACGTTGAATGGGTAAGACTATATTATAGTACCTATTGCATATGGTGGATGAAACGAGACACAATTCAAAATATTGGACTGTTTTCACCTTAGTTAATGTATAATTATTGTAAGCTCTGCTTAGTAGAGCTATTTTGTTTGGACATGTAATCGTGAAATCTGCTAAGAAAGAAAATATCTGCTTACTCTTTCCAGGAATACGGTGTTGTGTTGTGTTGCATGTGTATGTATGTGCTAAGAACTGTAGTAATTATTAATTTATCTCGGCTCGGCTCAAATACATACTTAAGAGCTATTTTTTGAAAAGACAAATAAGTATTATAAGTATATATTCATACGCAATATGAAACTTATTTGGAGTATCAAGAGATTTAGCTTTTTGAGTGTAATTTAAAAATATCCCGAAAAAAGTATCCGTCTCAAAAAAACAGCGTCTCGCTTCGCACAAATCGAAGCGAAATAGAAAATTCTTCGTAGCAATTTCCCGGCAGATTAAAAATCAGCTTTATAACGTCATAAAGAAGCCCCCCAGCCCCCGGCCCGGCCCAGATAAGATCCTTCCTGCTTCGGGGGCTAAATAAAAAATGAGCCACAATCGTAATGGATGCCGACTCTTTGATCTCGGGTTCGGGTGGATTACAACGGATTTGCAAAACACTCGAACGCCAATTTGGATGTAGTAGCTAATGTGGGCAGCGGCGGGCCTTTGGTTTGAGTTATTTTTATTAGGTTCTAAACTTTTTTATTAGATACATTGATAAAATATGTTGTTTTCCAATTGCTGATACCTAGATATACCCAATTAAGCGTTCTAAAGGGCAATCTCATTTTCTTCAACGATATCTTGTAACGACTATTTTTTTGTAAATGCATATCGAGCTGACATATGCATTTACAAACAAAATAAATCTATTCAGCGAGAAACGGAGTCGAGGTATAGAACCCCCCAGTTAACTGAAGCGTCTTCAACAGCAAAAAAGTCAGAGGCACAATTAAAAACATCCCGAGAGAACGCCGACCGGTCAATATTACCAAGACCCTCAATTTTCACCGCTCACCCCAACGCTAATAACAATAATTAGGAATGAGTGGTTCAATAATTAAAAACGGAAAGAGAACAACCCGAAAAGACGCGCGAAAAGTGCGTTTTTTGTCTTGCTCCCTTAATTGCAGTAAGAGCTTTCATCCCGCTCGCGCATCTCAACTACTTCGTTTATGAATTCTTTGAGCTCTTTCAGCACCTAAATTAATAAAATACCCTTGTACATTCACTGTGTTTCTCATTTATTTTATTTACCTAAGCATTTTTAGGATGGAAACGCAATCGAAATAATAGAAAATTGTTTCTCAAACCCAAGTCCACAAGAAAAAGCATCTAAGAGTTTAGCTAGTAAAGCTAATTCTAAACCTTAGTTTCGTATGAAGTGCAGTGCATTATAGGGGACGGTTAATATCGAAGGTGAGCATTTTTTCGCCACGGGCTTTATAAAGAAAATAATTTTCCTCCTTCAAAGCATGGCTTGTAAATGCGTATTTTTCCGGTAGTGTCCGAAAACTTTTATAGAATCCTATGGCAGACACAACATACCTATATTAAGTTAAAACTCTCCGTTTTCATAGCCAAAACATACTAGTAATAGTGAATCAATATATAGTATAAAACAAAGTTGCTTCCCGCGTCTGTATGCTTAAATCTTTAAAATTATGCAACGGATTTTAATGCGTTTTTTTATAGATAGAGTGATTCAAGAGGAATGTGTATAAGTACATTACATGTACGAAGTTCGCCGGGTAGACTAGTATAACAATAATTTATATTAAATTAACTACGAATTTTAATTCGAAGATAAAAAAAATTGTTTAACTTTTTGGGGTTTGTAGTTCGGTTTTATTCGGTAAAATCTTATACATACCAGCATCACTAGCGGGGAAAGGTAAAATGGAGTCAGGAAGCGTCGGGATGAACGGACAAGTCGACGGAAGGAAACGGGGGATCTTACGAACGTTCTAGTTATGATACATAATATTCACAAAGATAAGGTGTAAAAAGATATTTTAGGCATTTATCAAGTCTCATTAATTAATACACAATTCTCACTTCTTTAAAATTTATGATCTCGGTAATGCCTTTATGATAATTAAGAGATGTCTTGTCTCTACCAATAATCTACTGAGCACTTGTGTAAAGAGATAAAATTATAAGAATAATTACGCTAAGAAATACTTTTCCATTGGTTGCTACGGGTACGGCACCCTAAAAGTGTCTAGTGAACTCGCTTAACCCCGCTCTAACAGTAGTATTTCCGCAATACTTTAGAGGTGGGTTCCATTTTTAACTTCAAGCCAAGGCGGAGGGTCAATCAATCGATTAGCAGATGTCGCTTTAGGTCTGGTGATGCGGAAAATTGGCTCGTTACTGCACCGTGAGGGATAATCAGGTGGTAGACGGTGCTTTAAATTGGGCGGATTTTATTGAGGTATTAGGGGGTCTTAGTGTTAAAATTAAAAAAAACGAATGACAAGAAAGTCTAATAAAATACATTGTTTTTAATTTTTTGAGCTTAAAATAAAATGATACATTAAAGCAGCTCAAGTATGTTGAAAGTCAACTTGTTGATGTTGGAATTTTATAATATCTCGTCCGATATATGATCCCTCCATCGGCAACAGTGCACTAATTAGAAATTCTTGTCTAATGCGACGGCTGTCCGTTAGCGCTGAGACGCTGGCATTGCAACCAGGAGCAAAAAAAAAGGTTATCAAGGGGCCACTCATTAAATTTCTCGCTTATTAAAAATTCCCCGTCCCCCGACATCAGATAGGCAACTTTTTATTCTGGAACGAAACAAAAGTTATGTTCAGTGGGGCACCACTTCCCCTTTGTCCTCGGCTGCTCGATAATTTGAGTGAGATTTTCTCGCAATTTAAGATAAACAAAGAGAACGCTTACCCTTAATTGGAAAGCAGAGTGCGATTTCGGAAGGAACGTGACAAATAGACACCTCTTAACTTCTTTTCCACTTTTCCGTCGCGTCGCTTTAGTATTGGTTTTTTGCGCACACAAAAACCCCGGACGTTTGTTTACGGGAGACGAGTCTTAATGAGGAATTCGAGTGTTTATTTTCGTAATCACTTGAGAATTTAGGGGTGGCTTGGGTGCGAATTCTTTATCGATCTTGTTCTATTAAATGTATAATTAGCGGTCGAAGAACCATGGTTTGGAAATGAATCTGACAAAATAACTGAAACTCGAATGGCGTTCTAAAAACAAAAGACAGTTTTCCCTAGCGACTCAATTCGTCGGGGCAGCAAGAGATCAAACAGTGGCAAAAGTTCAGAGGTTCAGACATCGTGCGGGCCGGCCGACCGTGAGCCCTCTCATATTCAAATAGTGCAGTTAACGAGCCAGAGGGGAGGGTTGAAGAAATGGCAACTTCTGCCGTCTAAGTGATGTCTTACTATGATTACTTTCAAAGCATTATGTCGATAGATATTCGAAGGTATGCTTTTAACATTTTGTTACAACTTTGCGACAGACTCTTCTTTTTAATTTTAAACGTTTTTTGGTCATAATTAAATGATTTAAGTTGGTGTATTTATCCGGTACTTTTTTTACGAATTTCTTTTTTCAAAATTTTTAATAATTAGCTTTTATCGATAAGGCCACCCATTGGCCTTTTTAATATAAAAATTTTACTGTATGTATTATTTTACGTTAATTATTTCTATGCTTATTATGGCAATAAAGAGGCTAGTATAGATGTAACTCTACATTAGTCGTATTGAATATAACTTTTTATCGAAACTATAGAGGCATTGAAGTCCACCACTAGAGTAAACTCCCTTGTTATTGAGGAAGTTTAAGACGCGGACCAACTTATTAACGATATGGATAAGTTTATCTCCGCCGAGCGAACTACTGACGAGCTCTGCTATTTCGGTTTTAGTCACCGATATGTAGAGACACTTGAAATTTAAACTTCTCATAGAAATTCGAATAGTTTTAAATGAGAATTTATTTCAATATACACTTACAGGGGAGGAATGGTCTTTGCCAATCAGTGGAATTTAAATTTTCATACAGACCTATTAATCTTAATCTCTGTATTGATCGCATTGATTGATAAAATTCTGAATTGATCGTTACTAAATAGTTAGGTAAGTCATGACGTGAAGCTTAATTGTAGAAGTTAAATAAATAACAAAATAAAAATAGTTCACAAAGCAAGTTTTTATAATATATTGTAAAAAAGGCGAACTTCGTTCCGCCTTTTTTTTTTTAAGGCAGGGAAATCCTAACGAGTGCCCTGCAGCCCCGGGGGGAGCCGCAGGGTTATGTGGGGTTCGCACCCACTAAAACCCCGCCAGTGTCCTTCTCGGCTGATAGCAGGAGGGTCGCGGGAAAGCCAGAACTTAGGAATTCTCCGCGACCCCCCCCAGCATCGGCTGTGTAGCCTCTTCATGGGGGGACAGGTGGTGGTAGTCCCCCCTGAGCGCGGACGGCTCTTCCTACGCTCGATGGCGGAAACGGGACACCCGCGTTCCGCCGTCCTTCTCGGGGCCGTTATATGACTACACGAGCCGCCCGCCTCGTGCACCCAACGACCCCGGGGTCCCCCCTTAGTCGCCTCTTACGACAGGCAGGGGATACCTCAGTCCTATTCTTCGGCCCGGTACTGTAGGGCGTAACTTCGTTCCGCCTAACCTAACCTATTTTGTGCATGTATTATACTTATAAACCTTCCTCTTGAATCACCTTTTTTAATTATGCGTGCACAGTTTAAATAAATATAAAACGCAACTGCATGCAGTCGGTGAGTGACCGTTAAAGTGAAGAAGCCAAGAAATGCCGCTAACGCCACTCACTTGTCGGGTAAACAATTGAACCGCAATAGCGATAGGCTGCTAGCACACGCCGTGAAAATTAAAATCGAACATTATTTGTTTTCATATTAAAATCCTAATGTTAAAATACATACTTTGTAAGTTCGTACTACCTAGGGTACCCAAAAAAAGTAAAATTTCATTTGAAAAAAGGAAGACACACTAGACATACATTATGGTAATGTTGTAAACTAAACATAGTCTTAAAAAAATTTGGATATCGAAGTTGTCATTATATAGTTTTTAGCAAGTTATCAAAGAAAATACAACCAAAATGTTCCTTTTGGTAATTTTTTTTATTTACTTCAATTTTAGGCACTCATTGATTCAGTGACACAATTAGTATTAGGTATAACATAGCATAATAGTTGTTAGTTGCATGTTATAACGGTAATAAAGCGTCGCCGGTAATCGGCCACTAATCGACAAGTGAACCCTGCGACGAAGCCGCTGTAATGCCGCCAAGACAACACAAGTTGCATGTCTTTATCAATTATCTAGACTTTACACTTTAACCTGACGCATTAAAATTATTTTCAATCGATTAATGTTAATGTTAATGTTAGATCAAATCTAACTTTAACAGACAAATGTTGTGATATCGAACGATATTATCGATGGCATGATTTATCTCAAAGAATCACACTGTTGTATATGAATAAAATAGTATGATGAGTGATGAGTATGAACTTTATACAAGGTGTTTCTGACAAGGTGGTAATAAATGAAAGGAGGTATTCAGCTCACCATGCCTAAGAACTTTCCCAAAGCAACATGGGTCGAAATCTCAAAACAAAAATCAGCTGTCCCGTACTGTTTACAGAAATAACACTCACTGCACTGCACAAGCCCACATCCAATCTTCTATCGCAAAAATTTAACTGTTACCTACGAGTTTACTTTCAACGTCAAAGCCCCCCAAATTGAAAATTCAAACGTATAAAAATGTTTTTATGATCTCAAAATAACAATATAGTGCCGGGATACCCCAAAGTAATATTTAATGGAGCCCAAATAAAATATGCAAAACATCGTATCAGTGCATCTTTCATACACCCGGACCCTCCGACAAGGGTGTTTACCGGTTTTCTAAAACCGGTGCCAATACCGTTTTGCTACAGAAATATAACTTAAAATATATATATATATTATGATATTTAATAAGTAGTTAATAAAAAACAAAAAGAGGTACCCCTTTTTGAGTTTTCGATACATTTTGCTAGGGGATAATGGTGGGCAGAATCCCTTTTTTATCGTATTTAGTACCGACAGTAGTGTATAACAGACACTGTAATTATTAAAACATCGAGTAGCTACTGTTTAATAATATACATACCCAAAACATTACTTTTATTTCAAAAATAAATCGCTAAGGCGATAAGGTAGCCCTTTTCAACTTACGAAATTTTATCGTTTTTTATTTTTCGTGCATTCAATTATTTGAAAGCTACAGGCTGACATTCACAACTAAATCATTGTTTTGGAGGACACTTGCTCGAGTTTCAACTCAGCACGTCGTTCTCCAGTACAGATTACCCTTGCTCGAGCCGTCTCATACGCTCCGACGAGTATTCATATTTTACTGTCTCAAAGTCGGAACTCAAGTATATCATTTTGGACTGGAGAACGATTTGAAGTTACATTTTGACACGTTGGACCTAGTGCTGTACTCCGACTCAACTGTGAATTTCAGCCTAACTGTTTTCTGGTAACTTATTTTTATTTGTTTTATACCGGTACTCAACTCTATTGGCTGAGGCACTCAAACAAAGGTTGACTCCTGCATATTTCATCAGCTTCTTTGTTGAATAATAAGTCAATGAGGTAATTGATCCTCAAGAACTGTATAAAGGTTAGCTGAGACCTCCGCTTGATCTTCTAAGAAGCTTTAGACGAAGATTAGATGGTAGTCACATATAATATAACAACGTGGCAAAACCTTTTATCAATTTATGGTGGTTAAAATTATTTAGTTACATAACCTACTATATTTTTAAACACTTGTAATGTACGAACAAACTTGTTCTCTTAGCCTTTAAAAACAAATTAAAAAGGCAGGTTGTACTTAAAATTTAAACCATGAACTTTGCCATTCGCAATTTTTTTTCTCAGTGATGGTTAGGGTTTACCTAAAAAGCACCTAATGTATCTTTCCACTGGGTAAAAGTAACTTTGTGTATTCTTTAATTTAAATTGAAAGAAAGTAAAGTATTTTTTTTTTTTTCAAATTGCTCCAGTAATTTAGGAGCTTATATCAAATATAAGTGTAGAAAAGTGATAAAAAAGGCACTTTGCTCACCTCTCCCACTTCGCCCAACAAATCTCAGGTCATTGAACTTGGCAACCTGGTTTTTCATGACCGCGGTGCAGTTCCGCAACTCGGCGGAACAGTTCTCGTCGTTACCGGCCCGGACCGTGACCAGGGTTCCGTCACCGATGTCACCGAGGGCAACGACCTTGAAGGCCACTGGCAGGGTCTTGTTTGAGCGCCAGTGAGGGGGTAGGACTGTGCAGACCTAGAGGAGATTAAAAAAAAATTCTTTATATCTTTAACAGGTAACGATCTGTAGGTCCGGGCGTAAGAATAGATCTACGGTATCCCCTGCCTGTCAAAAGACACGACTAAAAGGGCTCATTAGGGTAGTGGAATTCATCAAACAGTCCTGAGATGGGCAGCGGCACAGCTTGTGGCGCTGTGCCGCTATTCCGCTTCAGCTCCACAGGAGAGTTGGGGACGAAACAACATGGAAGTACCCCAAGAAATAGAAAGTGTGTTAGGTATTTCTCCCCACCCTAAAAAAAGGACTGTGTAGACCTAGAAGAGAATCTCTAGAGAGAAAATTTAAGATAGTAGTAAGGTTTTTTTTTGCCAACTATTCATTTTAACTTTATACCTTTGTCCCAGTATAATAAGAAAAAAAATATTGCCCTTCAGTCGTATTAAATGTATGAATAGGTACTAAGCATAGATATAGGTATACTAGAACGACTGAGCTACCGACAGCACATGAATAACAGTCAGCAGGAACAAGAATCAACGGTAACTTTTGATGCCTTTAAATCATGTTCAGTATCTTTTGTTCAATACTCAAGAAATATATAAAAAAAAACCTTAGTGTCGTGAAAAACAACCTCATACTTACAACATGGGGGCAGCCAGTCTTCACCAGCTCCCCAGGGTGATCAGCCAACAACCCCTCCAGGGTCCTCTCGGCTAAGAGCTCAGCCGTCAGTGGCTGACTCGGCAACAACCCATAGCTAGACGACGGCGCCTCGTGGCCCAAACCATTAGTAGTTGAGCTCACTTCACTAGACAAATGCATTGTCAGTACACTTTAAAGTTTGTCTTCTAGAGACTTGTTTTGGCAACCAGGATTGCCATTAGCTGGTGGCTACACTGTTTCACCGTCACATGGCTTCGGTCTGTTTCAAGTTGGGTCGCGAGCAGCTTGGTGGAGTGGTGACTGGCTGGTGTGATGACGTCATTTGGTAATTCTGAAAAAAAAGAAAAACTGTTTGATCTCGATAGTTCTAATTTTAAAGTGGCTGTAATGTTATTTAATTCAAATTCAAAATGGTATAGTATCTAATCGATCTAAAACAAGCTGCGGTTGTCAGATAAAAAAATAGGTAGTCTAATATAATAAAATGTTAACTTTTTGCGAATGCAGAATGAATACTCTCAGTACGATACCCATCCAGCACTGACTCCAGCGATGGATTTCTCTATGCCAGTTATCGCTTACGGACATTAAATGCACTCGCATGTTGTATTGTGTTTTAAAATAAATATTTTTCATTTTTTTTTTACATTATGCACCAGACTCTAAGCGCTTCGTAATGTAAAGCCAAGAAAACTAAAAAAAACAAAGATTTACCATTATATAGCACATTTAACAGTGATAGTTGAGTTGGCATCAAAGAAGATGTTACTCGCAATAGAGGGGTTGACAAATCAACTGAAAGGGGTTAACGTGTGTTTACAGCAATGTCGCGATGTAGAGCAAATGGGACAAACAAGGAAACTGTCTCACGGGGCTATGGGTTTGTTTGCCAATCATATTTATAGAAATTATTTAATTTAGTTTGTAAAATTATTTAGAGCAAATAAAGTAATAACTGAGCCCATCTAGTTCGATTTCAGTTAAATTATACGAAACGCTAAATTACCATTTATTTTATAAATTTATTCAGGTTTTTAACAGAACAAATATAAATAACAATTAAAAAAACAATAAAAAAGTGGTGTAATTGCTGGTCCATTAACAAATAAGTAACCGTTTTATGCAAAGAAATTAGCAAACCTTAGATTAATAACTCTAATAGCTGACTTTATTGTTCTTTAATCAATTTTAAAGATCTGCTATTTGGCAAACGCTATTAAAAAAATATTATTTTGAAACTGTAATCTAGTTACTTCATAGTCTCAAATTAATGCCATATTGAATACTTTTTTTATTTAACCTTCGCACTCCACGATTTGTCAATAGTATAAATCTCTATAAATTTCCAGTTAATAAAAATAGGTCCCCTAAGAATCGGTGAGTACCATTATTCGTCGCGCTTGGTTAGTTTCCCTTTGTAAAATACCACTTTGATCTCTGATACCATTCCTCGCTATTTACAAGGAAACTGATTTTATTTTTTAAAGGTTTTTTTTAGTAGTACCTATGGCTTATGAGTTTGTTTCTCTTGTTGCTGCATCACCTTAAAAATGCACGATAATTAAGTACCTACTGTTTTATTAATTAAAAAATTTATTGGTAGACAATTTCACTAAAACATCAACCAACACATTTATTATCATCATCTCAGCCGAAGAAGTCCACTGCTGGACATAGGGCTTCCTCACAGATCGCCACAACGACCGGTCTTGTACGAATCTCATAAATTTCACTCCTGTAACCTTTACCGGGTCATCTAAACACCTCATCTCTACTACTCTCTACTCTATACCCTATTCTGCATCTCTTATTGCGCGGTTGTCGCTCGAGAACTTTTTAGCCCTATATTATAGTAATCATCTCTTCTTTGAGCTTTGCGCCCTGCCCATATTATTTGGGCAGTCAGTGTTATGTCAGTAACGTTGTAGCCTTCGTACAGGTAGAATATAACCATAACAAATTTAACCATCAAATATTATAAGTCCCCGGTTATTTAAACAGTTTTCATGCAATCAAAAACCTTATCGCTCAAAACGATTTCATACCGGCTAAGCAGCGAGTTTTTTTAATAAAATCCAGTCAATGACACATTGGCAATAATACATACTTGCGCAGTCGCGCCCCCTTCAGGCATCGCCTGTTCGACAAATAGGTTGTTAGGGTGACACGCCACTGGAGAAGTGAGAAGCGGAAATTGTTTTGTCATTTCGGGATACGTGGCAAAATCGCTGACGGTGTTGAATATCAACTTTCAAGTAAATGTCTTGGCTTCTGTAATGTTCCCAGTATTAACGTTGATATGAATATCGATGTCAAATTTTGGGTAACTTAGAGAAAGAGTGTCATTGTTCTGTGGGTAACTTCGTTTTCAAATATTTAATTAGCTATGGGAATTAAAATGTATTTGTATCATTGGAAAAAATATTCTTATAGCAAAGTTTGGTTTCAGAAATTATAGGTTTGGAATTTATATAATTATGTTCTGTTTTCGAAATATCTCTTTAAAAAGTGAACATGAACCTTTACAACACGAAACACGATATGTCGATTGGGATGTTAAACTTAATTCAAGGAAGGGTGAAGCTCGCCTTTTACAGCCTTCCGCACTTTGTACGCATCTTGTTAAAACTTTGCTTTTAGCTCAGTGAAACACGACCTTTTGTGGGCGACTTCCTTTATGAGGAAGTAAGTAATAAAATAATTACAGGGTCTCAGGAATTATTTTTATTGATTCAGATAAATTAAAGTAGGTACGAATTATTTGGAAAGGTATGTTATCTAACTTTTTTTTGTCATAAAACATAGAAACTTGTCTAGCCACTGTGCAAATTAATAAAAACATAATGGATCGATTTAAGTAATTGTATCATTACTTGTACTTATTATTAATTGATTTTATGTTGTGTATACAGTTTGGTTAGTAAATGTGTTAATTTAAAACGCATAGTGCGTATTAAAGAAGTGCGTACCTGGTAGTGATTAGATTAGGAATATAAAAATTATGTCAATTAGAAACATGTGATCAGAGAAGAAGGTATGGTTAATATAATCAGTTTTTCCTGTTTTCAATGGGCGCGTAAGTAAATTAATGTTTCAGAATTTTTCTACCCAAATTTTCAAACTCGTAAAACAAGCATTTTGCAAAATTACAAGCACCAACAAGCCATAACTGAGATTCCGTTGGATTCGGCTCATGAATAGGGCGGCAATAAAATCTTACCGTAAAAACATGCATAAAGGGAACTCCGTAAATTATAAAGCATGTAGGTAGGGGTCGGACAGTGGGTAATGGTCGTTATACGGAGCCCTCCGCACAAAGGTGCCGGCAAATAGGGTAAAGATTCATTACGCACACCGTTTCTGTTTCACTAGACTAGTGTTGAACAGTACGATTAGTATAATTGTGGTATCGATATGTAGGTTTTTAAGTTCTTATATGTAAATGTATAAAATACAAATTTTCTTGCTGATATAAAAAATATCAAAATTGCATATTACCTTGTAAGTATGACAGCACATGATTGTTTTTGTGCCTCTTTTTCTCTGTGATCGCTGCGTAGGAAATTGAAATGTAAGGAACATTTACTTTAATCAGCTTCACAAATCCCATCCACAAAAAGTGACAAGTCTCCTTTATTTAATCGTTTAGTGACTAATTTGCTTTTATTTTTGTATGTTTTTGGTTGCAATAAATATTTTTGAAATTCTTTCTTATAATTAAATAACTTATATAATAACCAAAACACACATAGCTTTATCTATTAACAAGCAGGCATTCTACATCCCTATTCAAAACCCTATTCGGACTTTGTTCGGACTCCCGTTTTTTGCGAGTGCCCTCTCGTCTCGACACTTTTAACAACATGTTCGAGTTTATTGTTTTTGTTATCATGTTTTTTATTTTAAAAAATACTGAAATTTACCCTTAAGACTCTTGAATGTTGCCAATTTCTAACTTAGTCTTAAGTGGGGGATAGGCGAAGTTTATTTTGAAATAGGTTAGATTAATAAAATATAATTTACCTATACGTATAAGTACACAACGTTTAATATGTATAATATGAATCTAATTTATGCTCCCAAACGACTGAATTAGTAGATCTTATAGTAGTTATACTTTTGTTGTTTTTATTATTGTGTTTTATGTATGTGTGTACATATTGCTTCTGAAATAAATATTTTATCTATCTATCTATCTATCTATCTAGTTTTTACGTAAAACACTAACTAACTCATAAACCGTCCATACTTTATCCCAAACATTCCCGTCTAATATTTTCCATGAACTACTTATCCAGCCAACAAGATATAGTCAGCTGCAATCCTAACACCTCTAATCATTCCAAATTCGACCGTTGAGCATCCAGTCCACCAGTGTGATCGGAATCGATGGGACAAATTCCGGCAGAGCGTTCCCTCGAGGCGACAAGCTATAATGGGCCTCCTTGGCCCACGACGGATACAAATGGCTTAGCAAATGTAATATCCGAAGGTGTCCGAAGGGTCACGTTGCCTGGAGGCTGTAGATCTTCGAATTAGGTCGCTAACTTTAACCAAGGATATTATATTGAACTAACATGATTATCCGAATCTAATATAAGTACGTTGGTTTATTTTATACTTTCAATCTTCAAAATCCAAGTCGCGCAGAATAAACCGTCGCTTATAATATGCAAACAGAGTTGTAATATTTATGTTATATATGTATGTAATGATGATCACTTAAGAAAGAAATCGCTTTTAGTGATGAGGTCACTTTTTACAACTTACGGTATAAAACTTGTTAATATCCCTGTATTTTAATGAAGTGCTTTCACTCTCATTCAAACATAACATCCGCCAAAAATTCTCACGACTTTTCATGTCAGAAAGTTTATTTTAATTATTATTCTTCGAAAAAGAGTTTCAGATCATATTATTTTGACCCTTAATATGGAAAATAAAAACAAGAGCCTCTATATTTTACAAGATCTGTGATCAGAATATTCAAATGGAGAGCTAAGACGATGACGTCCGATATTCAAAGGAGCTCATTCGCAGTCGGGTGACGTCGCTAAGCCGTGCTTTGACGCCTGCGATCAATGTGGCCAATGGTCAATATTGGTCTAGCTGCTAGATTTTAGCATTTAACACTGAGAATCTAGCTATATTAAGGTAGGAGAGCAAACAAAATGACAGAAGCGATATTAAGACCATTGTTATTTCTTAAAAGGCGTGAGATTATGTTATGATTATGTTATTATTTTACTTCTTCTTCTTCAAATTTAATAGCGGTCTCTTGTCGGTGGAGCATCTTTCACACCTCCCGTTGCAAAAAAAACTATAGGTACCAATAATAATAACGCATTACACTTAGAACACCTTTGAACCTGTTTCGAGGGTGTCCATGCCCATACATAAAACATATACGAACATGTTACAATTCCAAACATTGTTTCAAAAAATGATCAAGGAAAATTTTATGAGGTTCCGGATAAGAAAAAGTTTATTTTCATTTAAAAAAAAAGGTTACTGTACGTTTTATCAAAATAAGAAACTAATTATATTCGTCTGTCGTTTCTTCTCTATACCAAATTTTTCTTTGTTGGAATTTAACTTAATAGAATAAGAATTGTAATTTAACTCTCACATTTTCTTAAACAACGTATTCTAATTCCTCATCGTCTAAGCCCCCGCACGTACGCACATTCTAAATATTTAATAAGGACGCATTAGCGAAAGTTGCGAGGTTGTCTGTCAGTCTACTCTGTTTACCCACTTGTCAGAGAATGACTGGTGAAAACGTCTGGGGAACTCGCGTGAATACATACGAACAGGGTTAAATGTACAATTTTCACTGGCCTTTAAATACACAGAAAAAGGTCCAAGTCAAATTCATAATTTTTTTTTTCATTTGCAACAATGTTGTTTTATCAATTTTAAGTCTTTTAGGTACTTTTAAATAATTTAACAAGCGCCTATAATAATTTGTTTCTACACAGTTATTTTTTTATTGTGGCTTAAACTTTCTAGACTGAATATGTAAGTAAGTATGCCTTTTTTTTATATTATAAAAAATCATATTAAAGCCGAATGACCCCTTCCACAACCCCCACCCCCCCGCGCATTGACCTCCACCCCTTGACTCTTCTGGCACCAGCTAAGCCAACCGTAGGGCATTTCTCTGATGAAAATTTCGAGGACCTCAAGTGAGCACGGTTCATTATTTTTCAATTTTGTTTTTAGGAATCTGTCCTATTACTCCACGAAAAAGACGAGAAAAGTAACCGTGTACGATTCAACTATTTTGTTATACCTATACTTTCCAAAATCAAGTCCCAGTAATTATTACGTTTACTAATATATTATTAAATCAACTGGTAACAGTACTAAAAGCGTGTTTCAGTTTACTTTACAGTATACTTTAGTCTACACATAAATAGACTTACAGGTTTACATGAAGGTAGATAATTTTGGTTATACAAAATTTAAATAATTCATTGCCACAGTGTCAAAGTCGCAAGAACCGCGCGAACAACGCGTGCCGCCGATATCAAAACCAAGGAGTTACAGCCTCCCCTGCTAGAGTTGGCACTCGACTATCGATAAAAAAAGATCTATAAAATAAAAAATAATAAACTTCCTCTCTGGCTAAATTCATACAAACA
Source organism: Euspilapteryx auroguttella (assembly GCA_951802225.1). Taxonomy (NCBI): domain Eukaryota; kingdom Metazoa; phylum Arthropoda; class Insecta; order Lepidoptera; family Gracillariidae; genus Euspilapteryx; species Euspilapteryx auroguttella. The sequence goes on from OX637655.1 coordinate 4,116,227, forward strand.
AAATAATATATGACACAGCTGTTACAATTACGTTAAGTACCAAAACATACATAAGGTTTCTTTGTTCAGTTTCAACATCAGCTTGATTTAATTAATCAAAATTAAAAAAAAAAAAATACTGTTTAGATTCATATTTTAGTAAGAAATTTTTACCATTTCATATTTCTAATTCCTTGCGTTGCTGTTATAATTTTAGGAATACGCAAGCCGATACCTATACATTGTCTGGGTCTGGGTGTGTTTGTATATGTATGACAAAGACTTGTTTATGTTTCGGGTACCCTAGGGTGTTCTACCTAGTTAGGAGCTCTGAGTTTGATGAGTTATTACTATTATTAGATGTATTATAATTCTATAACAATTACAAATTTCAGCATTTATAAAATAAAAAAAAATTTAAATCAATTACAATGTTCTTTAAAAAAAAAAAATTTAATGACAAGTGTCCCATCCCTAGTGAGATTAAGCGGCGTTTATCTGCAAGGCTCACTCGGCGGGAACACCGAACTGTTTAATTGCAGGCTTATTATTTATTTTAAGCTACTTTGCAGTTTTAATGCGCTTCATTTGAAACAAAAATACTCGGATAATGCTAGGCATTTAAAGCACAAAAACTATTTCACTAGAACAAACATAATATTTTAGGTTGCCTGAAAGAAATAGCATCAATAGCAAACAGGACGTACATTGCCCTCTTTCTCTCCTCTTAGATTTGTATTATTTATTTATTCGTTTTTATTTTGTCAAGAAAGCGCTTTAATTAAGCTTTTTATCTTATATTGATTAAAAAGTTACAACTTTTTTTTTATTTGCTTTACAGTTTTATCATTTACAATTAGAGCTAGAAGGCCATTCCAGAACACTCCATTTTTATCGAGTTTTGGTTTCACTTGTTTAAATGTTATTGTTATTTACCTACCCAGGTATTTATTATTTTAATAAAATAAAACAAACATTTATTACAATTTATAGAACATTATAATTTATATTGATAAGCGCCTTTTTAATGTGGTGAATGTTTTAACTAAAAATATTCAGCGATAATTTTATTTATGTTTCTATAGTTTTCTGTCTGACTTGTGAGTGATGTCACAACACATGAAAACGTCGACCTCATAAAATATTTCAAAATTATGACTAAACTTAAAAATATTATGAGCCTCGATGAGCATTATACCTTTGTTTGTCTAATACGCTATAACATTTTGTTCGTAACTTAAATGAGAATTTTTTTAAAGCAAACCATGAACGTAACAACAAACAATCTTATCTCAAGCTAATCACGAACCTTTATCCAACGAGACCGGCTGAGCTGCCGCGGTGGCTGCGGTTTCCAGCGCTCGCACCGCCTCAACTCCCAACAAACTTTGCTGTTAATTAATTTCTCTTTACTTTACTTTCTACTTACTTTAAAAAAAAAAAACAAAGGAAAGATTTTTTTTATTTTCTTTCCCAAAGACACAGAACTGCACCATGCACCACGAAAATGCAATCTTTCAAAATTCGAACTCAAAAAAAGAGAAAGCTTTAAGAAAAACCGCGAAAAACGCGCACCCGCCACCGTACCGCGGTCTACATTAAAACCTTAGCGGCAAAGAAACGTCCCCTTATTACGTCTCGAAAGAAATCCACCCCCACAGAAGCGAGCGAAAGAAAGCACCCACACAGACGTACATCCTACGTGCTACAGGGGACGGCGGGTTGCTAGTGTGCGTGGATCAAGGTGCTAGGTTGGTTGACTTGACATGCGTTGTTTGGATAGTGCTTGACTGGAAAGTCAAAACTCTGAGCTAAAATAAAATTTGATAGTTTCTAAAGTAAGTATTTGTCTACATTTTCAATAATATAATAATTTAAATTATTAGTATGTATCAATTACCGATGCATGAAAATGATGAAGAAGTCCGTTTAAATCGTGGACAAATTATTAAGGGTAGTTTTACTATATAAAGCCCTAATGAACCGGACCAAAAAAAATTGTCATGAATCTCAAATTTTAATATGGGTAGACTTAGTCGTCTCCATCCTCTCGAAGTTAACTTTCCATTTAGATAAGGAACATGAAACATCATATTTGTAAGTAAGTAATAATGATCAGTTTTAAATATTTTACTACCATTCCATATTTCTGGGTTTTTTTTACTTTTATTCATTAAAATCATACACTTAAAAGATTAAATAAATGGTATCCTATTGTAAAAAAATAAGTTCTATTTACTGGTTAATGTATCTCAATATAAAGGTATAAGTATAAAAATTATGATTGATAATAGTAAAAAACTTTTTATAAAAAAATTAAACCGCCGAAAAAGAGGCCTATGTCCAGCAGTTGACTTCTTTCAGCTGATTTTATGTCATTTCCAAAGATATTGTAGGTAGGTATCAAAAGTTATAATGTAACACGGAAATGCAACCTGTGACTGGATAAATCAACCCGCCGACCAAAAAATCACCCCTATTTTCCCACCCTTAGGGTGTGAATTTTATTTCCAAATTTTTATGGGACCAACTTCAAGGTATACCCTGTCGATTAAAAAAAGAATTATTAAAATCGGTCCACACAGTTAAAAGTTATGCGTGATCATACATAAAAAAAAATAAAAAAAAAATACGCGACGAATTGAGAACCTCCTCCTTTTTGTTTTTTCGTCGGTTAAAAAGCCTCTAATAACGTACATAAAGGTTTACATAACTAGGAATAGTGTTTATTTGTTTGTGATTAAAATCATTGTTTATAACAGTGGCTCTAAGTAAGTATCTGAATACACAAAGCTTTCTCTTATCAAAAATAATACTAAAGGGCTGCATAAATAGGAGATAATGAGAGGGATAGCGCTATTGACTCAAGCGCAAGCAAAGTGAAATAGCATTATCGAAAATTAGTGCCAAATCATAAATGTTAGATTTACTAATAAAATTATTATTCAAATCGAAATGTTTTCTTGCCAGTTAAGGGATTGAATTTTTTACTATGCAAAAATGTATAAAGAATGGTATGGCCGTTACTATATCCCGTGCATTTTTGTTAAAAAATAGAGGTTACTTTAATTTTTTTCTATCCAGAAATTTTTGTCTGATCATGTTTTTATTTTTGCGAAAAAGGTTATATTACCAATTTAAGCATAAATGAAAATAGGATCTACAGATCTCTCTTACACAGTCGTCACGCTGGACGAAGAGCGATAGTGGAGATTTTGTGATGCCTGATCTTAAGTGGGTATTATTTTAATGTCATTCAAAATTATAAATACGCCGCAAAACTGCGTAACGTGCGTAGCGCGTAGCTGACGAGCTACGGATGCTACGCTGTAGTACGTAGTATTATCTGGTACTATTAGGTATTATGTGGTATTATCAGATATTTTTAATACTTTCCAGTAAAACTTCTATGGATAGTTGGTTGGTTTCTCATTTCTTGCCTGAAGCCGCGTAAAGGATGACCCTGAACCACCACGCCACATGCAATATGTATAGCAGATTTTTTATTAAAGTTATTGTAGTTTGACCTTCGCGTCCTATACTGAATATCTTTAATTAGATTTTAATGAAATTGTTAAAAAATAAATTTAGTTGCATACACGTAGCAAGCAGACATAATATTTCGCATTGAATTCTATATATGTGATGTCTATGGTACTACAATCATGATGGTTTCAAAAATTATGTAAAACTTTCTATAAAATTATTAAATTTTCTGAAAGATTTTGTGACACTGTTTCAAAATTATCATTTATATTTTTTACAAAAGCTTTATATTTTCTACCAGAATACTGCTTTATTTATATATATATTTTTTAAAGTACTCGATTAGAGCCTTAGAAAATTAACTAAACTTAACGGTGGTGAACGTACTATATTTATGATGTTAACCAATCTTTAATCCCTTGTTCGATTATCAGTTCCCAGTATCAATAAAGGTAAATCAATAAAAAAAGTATAATTTATAAGTATGTACAGAAAACGAAATATACAGCTTATGAAAAATCAACAGGATCATAAAATTGTGTATTTTATTAGTAAAAAAACTTTATTGCTGACGATGATTAAATTTGAATAATAGAATAATGATTTCCTCTTTATATTTTTTTAATCTAATGGTTTGGTAACTACAAATATCTGCAAAACATCAACACTAGTACCATTACATTTACTTATATGATACAGCATAAACATAAACATAAAACCAACTACGGGCAGCCAACAATAGAAACTTTATAGCGTTGTTAAAGCTAACAGCGTACTTTAATAACTGAAAGCTTTAGCTCGAAGCTGATATACCTAGGTCTAGCATTTGACAAAAGGATGAACACGCTTCGAAGAGCCTGGCGTCTTACGCACACACCTGCCCCACCGCATAGCCACACGATCCTATCCGGACACACGCACACTAACACAAAGGCCACCACTACATGTCCGAAACCCACACGCCCATCCGCCAAACACGCCCAACGTCTTGGGTTTTCTTATAAACCGCGTTGTGTTGGGCGTCCTGCTCACTCGTGTGCCACCGCAGCCCGCGTTCTCGCTTCCACGCAATGACGAGCTCCACATAAACGAGGCCGCATTCCCGCCTTTTTTCCCACTCCATTTTGACAGCTCGCGGCTCCATATCTAGACCGAAAGTAAGACTGTGATCATGGTCATTGAGTTATTCATTTGCCACTGAAATATAAGCGGGTGTAGCTGAGAAATATCCTTATTGATAACTGGCCAATATTTAAAGGGAGATACATGAAGGAAATAGCTTAAAAAAGATAACTGATTATCAAACTAAACAAAGAAAACATGGCGCTTATTGTGTATATGCTTTATCTTTACAAACTTTTTATATTTACTTAATTTAATTCTGTCATAAGCTTAAGAAAATGCATAGCATATAAAAAACTAACTTCAAAAAGAACTTAGAGAAGTCTGCATCCAGAAACCGCTAGCCGAATCTTAAAACAGCAATCCTAATAGCAAAGTTAATACGCAACTCTATTTATGTCATAAATAATAATATAGATACTAGTTATTTTAAATGTACTAAAACTGTTTACGAATCCCTACCTGATAATGAGAACAGATGGGATTTTCTCATTTAAATCTAAAGAGTTTATCATAGTACTTAGATGTAGATATGCGTTCTTTTATGCATTGAAATATAATATCATGTTCACCAACATAGACTAACAATCCGCTATTCGTGGCAACATGAGCACCGTCTTACAAGCTAAGTGGCTCAAGACGCGTTAGCGGTGCGGGCGCGGTGCGGGCGCGGGCCGTGGGCGGGGCGGTGCGGCGCGCGGCCTGCCGCGACCGAAACACACATTTTTCCCGCCGCAAACCGAAGGTTAGCCGCGACCCGCAGAGCTCGTTCTGGAGAAGAAGACAGAAATATCGCTCCTTCGTGCCTTCTTGTTCTTTTTGCGCATGCGTGTTAGTAAGCGCGGGAAATTTCAGAGTTTTCTCGAGAGTTTCTGCAAGATTTTGTCTGGAGCCGACGGCCGTCGGAACACCGTCGCTCGCTCTACATTTATTTTAATTTATTATCAATTTAGTAAAAACAAATAGGCATTTAGTATTTATTTATTTTCCTATTCATACTTATGTACATAATATGTTCACCTACAACCTGTATTTAACAGATTTTTAATAAATTAATTGGGCACAATACCCATTTTACATAAAAAGGGTTGTTGTATTTGTATATTCTTTTAGAACGGTGTTAATTATAAAAATAGAAAACCATCAAAAAATCACATATCACATCGTAATTCCTCTCCAAATAACTAGGCCGGCACCCAAATAATTCCTTTACCACACGAGTTATTACTGAGGGCACAAAATCTTCCCACATCGCGCCGGCCGCACCACAGGATGCGTGTAACAAACCACTAACTTGGCGACTTGTCAGTCGGGTCGGGCCACCGCGGACTTTGGTTTGCCGAGAGCATCCTATCGTGGACGGGTTATAGGCATTGTTATTAATACAACACAATATCGATTACAACGCTTAACAATAGTAGCAGATGGCTTATAACATGATTTGACTCCTTTTTTTTAACAAAAATTAACCTAGCCTCTACTCTAGGCTACAATGATATGAGGTCATACATCCACACTTCTTTTTTAAAATTTTGGAAGAAAAAAAAATAAAGATCTAATTAAAACATAACATAACACAATCTTAAGCCTATATTTCCTGAAGGGATAGGCAGAGGCACCAGCCCATTGATTAATCACACGAGGAATTTTGCTGAGTTTAAGGTCCAATATTAATTCATTTACTATTGATGGAAAAGAGACGTCAAACATCATGTTTTACATACGTTTGTATTAAAAAAAAGAATAACAAGGTTTTTTATTCATGTGTTTAAAATTACTTTTAAATAACTCTGAAATCAAACCTGTAAAAGGCGGACGTTGACACAGTCGTTGCTGAATAAATAACTTGGCACTTGTTAAGAAATAAACAATTTAAAATGTCAAGAGGCAAAGGGCCGGAACTTCGACTAACAATATCATAGATTACCCTTTTACTGTTTTGAACTGTAAATAAACTTTTTTTTTCTGGTTCAAACTAAACATAAAAATTAAATTGAGCATAATACCTTATATTGTAGCACTGTGCTTATAGTTTTAAAATTACAAAATTAGCTTATTCTGTTATTTATTATTTACTTTAATATAAAATTTTAGAATTAATATGGCTTAGTAAGTTTTAGTACTGTCTCTTTTGTTTTGATTTTAAGGTGGAATAGTTGTCTTTAATAAAAATAACAGCCACAAACTGGTCAACATAACATTCACGCTTAGAATTTAGATTTTTAGTTTTGTGAGTTTTCTATAAAATTAAAAGATTTAAAAAAAGTTACTTTTGCAAAATATTACTGCTACTTTATACAGGAACATCTATTAAAAATATACATCAAGTAAAGTTAAGGGCCCAACCCTTTTCCCGCGACTGACATTATGTTTTCTGACAGCCAATTCAGGAGCTGTTTGCCTTTTCGAACAACACGCTCGTTGTAGAAATTTTTGTTTGAACTTCGAATGTTTACTGCGAAAAAACACTTTTTTTATAATACGTTTTCGTGTAGACAAGTCAACTTTTAAGAGCTGCATCCGCCCATGAGTCATTCTCAGTCATAGAAAACCTATCTCGATTTAGAGTTTTTTACAGTGAAGCGCACACAGCCGGTACGGCACTGAACACGGCTCAATCTTTCCGTACTTAGGATCGACAAGCCACGCCACGCGTGCTTTGTTACCATATCCGAAAACTCTAGACTGATTTAAACGAAATATTTATATGTCTCACAATTACTACACTACTCACAACACTACCTACACTTAATATAGAATACTAAGGTAAATATATTTTTTGCAACTAGGTACTATATAAGTATATGTATCTGTACCTATATTTTGTTAAAAAAATATTTTTTAATAAGAATGTGGATACAGCCAACACTTTGATTTATAGAAAAAAAATTAAATAGCTGCCGAAGGCATGCTATCTCGCGTTCATTATTATGAGGGAAGAGTTAAGACGAGAAACAGCCTATACAACCGCCGCCATCTTCAGATTTTTTTATTTATCTCGCGGCTTATACTAAGTAATTATGAATACCGCAAAGATAAGAAAAACTCATTAAATATTTGAGAAATTGCTCTCTTGGTTTCTTTTTCTCTCGTTCTCACTTCTTTTTTACTAGGAATATGTTATTTTAGTGAACAAAGCGAAATTAATAATTGATTTTACATTTCTGCATTCGTTTAAGTAGCTAAAGGCTAACATAATAGTCCAAACGTAACTATTAAATAATATCCACATGGTGCAAACAGCAAATTCTCAGAAGCATGAGCACAACACACGCGTAGTTGTACTATGTGTCTATATTTACGTACGTACAGTATTGCTAAGTATGGGAGCGCTGCACACCGGGCTGAACCAGTTATAATCGAGCTGCACAGCTGTGCCTGAAGAACGGCCTCGACTACTTAAGGATGGCCTAGCTTACGATACCTATAAGAATGATCGCAGGATAGCAGGAACAGAAACTAAATGGTTAAAAATCTATCATAATTATCTTGCTACGAGACGAATACTAAGCGCTACCAAATATGTAGCGCGTAGCAAACGTAGTAGCTACGTGCTACGCAGCTACGATTACGTTGTATACGCTATTTGCTTTCACTATCAATATATATAAAACTCTTCCGTTACTGACTGACTGACTGACTGACTCACAGACAACGCTGAGCCGAAACTACTGGGCGTAGCGGGCTGAAATTTTGCATGTAGGTTCCTTAGGGAGTGTAGGTGAGCACTAAGAAGGGATTTACCGAAATTCCCACGGGAACGGGAAAAAACGGGAATTTTGTGTTTACGAGAAATCTGCGCGGGAAAAACCGCGGGGTAGCCTCTAGTCAATATATATAAAACTCTTCCGATACTGACTGACTGACAGACAACGCAGAGCCGAAACCACTTAGCGTAGCGGGCTGAAATTTTGCATGAAGGTTCCTTAGGGAGTATAGATGAGCACTAAGAAAGGATTTCCCGAAATTCCTATGGGAACGGGAAAACGAGATTTTTGTGTTTATGAGAAATATGCGCGGGTGAAACCGCGGGGCAGCCTTTAGTACTGTATAAGAATTTTAAATGTATAATTGAACCATATTTTTATAAAATTAAAAAAAAACCTATTAAATCAGTGTGATCAGGTGGGAAACTATTTTTTCTTGTACATATTTGAGAAAATATAATATTATGTATATTAAAAATCTCTCAAATAAGTACATATTATTGTATATTGTTTTACTAATACCAGAGGATTAAAGATTTCTGTAAGAAGCCATAAGTAACATCAAGTGACATGCAACACTAATTAATGTTACATTGTCTGAAATCTTTGAATTCTCAGCTAATCCACGCGCATCAATATCACTTACCGCGTCACAGTAACAATAAATTTTCATTATCGACATCGATGCCCCCGCCCCCGCCCTACGCGCAACCCTTCCCGGCGCCATATGCCGCGGGCTCCGCTGAACTCACCCTTAAATTACACAACTTCCGCGCATAATAGAGAGATATGCCTTTAATATCTGCCAGCGCGGAGCTTGTTTGCTTTTTGCCTTTAACCCCGTTAGCGTTCAAATAAGACAACCTAACTAAATAAGCGGCTCATAAAAGTTGACCCCTCAAAAATACTAATTTCAGTTGATCCTCTCAAACGCACCTGCGGACTGACGGGCCGGACACGTATCCAGTTAAGTGCCTACTTAACGTAAGTGACCCCACTTGCAGGGCCCCGCTGCGTCGTCGCAGCGATGGCCAGCAATTTCGTCTCTGCCGCCAGCTGCGCCAGACGTGCCAAAAAATTACATTTCACGAAAAAGAAAAGGGATATTAGTCTCCGCGGGGCAATAATCGAAGCCAATCGGCGCACCGACGACGATGCCGCGCTCCACTCTGCTACGACACTCCTTTATTTATACTCTACTCGGGCCATAACCTTTTTTACTTGTGCAGCAAGGAATCGTAAAAATATTGTTTATGAGCTCGTGTCGATGCTCAAATTTAATGTATTGCAATTTTGATTTCTTGCTTCTTGCAGGTTTTTGTTATAGCTAAAGGAAACATTTTAGTCAAAATAATGGTATCGTACCTATATCATACCGTCACATTCAAACTTTCCCTAATACAATTGGTACATTTACATACTAAGCATCACGCACGACACACTCGACTCATAGATATAAACTGAGTATAAAATATGTAAAATAATATTTTGATTATCAGACAATTTTCACCCATTCCAAACACAAAATGTGGCATTTGACAGTCGAAAATAGATCTCTCATAACTTGCTGCTCTGGAAACCAATTTGCCTTTATGTCGGAAAAATTGATGGTTGTTATTTCGGGAAGCGACATTGGGCGCAGAAATTAGATTTCAAGAGCGCGTCGCGTCGACTCTCTTCGCCTCGTTGTCACGCACACTCGGGAGTGACGAAGACCTATGTCGACAAACACACCTAGTGAACTGTTTGTGCGAACAAAAATTAACTTTCTTGTTTTTTACATTTTTCCATATATAATTCCATAATGCTAAAGTAAGTCTGTCTGTATGTCTGTCTGTGTAGCTATCCCGAGAAAACTACTGAACCGATTTAAATGAAATTTAGTATATGTATAGTGTAGAGCCTGAGAAAGAACATAGGCTACTTTTATTCCGAAATTCCCGCGGGATAATTGGGAATTTGGTGTTTCGACAAAAAATGCGCAGACCGCGGGGCGACCACTAATCCTAAATAAAAATTAAAACAATATAATACTTAGTGTATATTTTGTTACTTTTAAATAAACTGAAAAAGTTGTAATTTGACATATTAAGGCATCCAATAAAGACTAACAAAGTAAAAAGATTTTTTGATATAAAATTGGCTTTATGAAAATATATATACATACCTACACTCGTGTTCTATACGCCACCGCCTCTCAATTTTTCCTGCCACTTCCCGAACATTTCCCCCAGATTTTTTCAATAGGCGTTAGAGATCGTTTAACATTTTTATGTGTAATCTCACTGGTTGTACCGAGGCGAGGATGCTTTGCGCCTCTCAGTTTGTTTTTTATCTGTGACGGCTTATGGCGATATCTACAATGGGGTTGCTTATTGGATTTTTGTTTTGGATTTTATTATTAGCCGGGATAAGAACTTGCAAATTTTGAAGGAATTTAAATTGAGTCTGTCAATAGTTTTTAAGGAAATATGCACGTTTTGATGCCCTTACTACAGCTGCTTCAACAGTTTAAAACAGTATGTTAATCAATCATGGGCATTCCTTACAATATATTAAAAATAAGTTCAAGGTTTTAAAAAGTTATAGGTTTATTTATTTGCAAGATAAAATAAGTTGCTACTATCAAGGACCAATCTTATAAAACGTGATAAAAAATACACCAGCAGCAAGAATCACAAGTGATATCGTCGGTCGTTCGCGATATTTTTAAATTATGCAACATTTGTATGGAAATGGCGGGACCCCCGAGCATGCTTACAGAAACGTTCCGTTTTATTGGTTTGTTTCGGCGTGACGCGCCCGCGATTTGATGGCCTTTTCATGGAGATAGCGAGAGATAATAACTCGCGTTCTGCCGCTGTGGTGTAGTAAAAGAAGTTTCTTGAAGCGAAAAGTTGGTTTTTTTTTTAATAAATCGTTTAAAATCACTGATATTTCGTAAATTCTGTTTCCTCCTTATTCTTTGCCTGAAATAAATTAACTTTTCTCTCAATTTACTATTAAGTTTTTTGGCAACCCTAGTATTAAAGCAACAAGCAACCCATGCAAATACGGCTCCCAACTATCCAACATTTTCTCCAAAGCCAGTGTCATTAACAATTCATAGCACAGGCGTTTAGGAGCACAACAAACATTCATGTCTACACGAGCATTTTCTATCACAATGGCAACGTAAAGATGTTCTGAATAATTAACCTATCTGGCAGACCTCCCCTGAAATTCGCAAACTTACAGAGGACACGGAAAAACTATTTTTATTCGAGTTACATTTTTTCCTTTACGTAAACTGGTAGCATTGCTTGTATGCACTAAAAGTAGAAGCTTTATTAAAAAATTTCACTTCTATAATTAATTTCATGCCTCAAATTTACGTTAAATTAAAGAATCACTTTGTATGTTTTGTAGTCTTTGAATATGTGTTAAAAAATATTTTGTAACTAAAAACTATTTATAAAACTGTGGTAGTTTTTTATTATTATAAACTAGCCTACACCGCGAACTTTCTTTCTAAATATTTGAGAATATTTCTAGAGCCTATGTCATTCGGGGATAGTGTAGCTTGGAACAGTGAAAAATTTTTTCAAAAGGTTCAGTTCTTTCGGAGCCTATTCAATGCAAACAAACAAGCAAACAAACAAATCTTTGCTCTTTATAATATTGGTATGGTACGTATAGATTGTTGTTCAAATTCCTAGCCTTTCTCTGAGTTCCTAGCCTAGCACCTAGCACAGAGATGGTCTAGGACGGCGTCACAAATTTGTCTATGGTCTCGTGCGGCCTAGACTGTATTACCAAAAAACAAGAGCTATTTTGCAATATAGAAAAACTGGAAGTGTTACGCCGTCCTAGACCGTTACTGTACAACCAAGCAACGGCATAATGCATATAAACGTCTCAGCTGAATGAAACTAATTTTCAGTAAGATGTATTCAATTTTACTTATGGTTTCTCTTCTCGCATTCTAATTTCATTTCTTAGCACGGCGTTAGATGTGAAATAAAATACTCTTTAACTAGTTCGTCTCGTCACGTAGCGATTGTCAACATTTGCAATAGTGATTGCGCGTTGTTTATTGTCGCGTCAGGTGGGCGCACCCCTCGCACTCCGTGATGGACAGCGAATACAGTTATCGATACATTTATTTGTTACTTTTATACCTGGTGAATGGCGATACTCTTCTTTTCAAGTTACTCGCTCGCTACTACCCAAAATAATCTAAATAACGAATTTCGTAGAACTTTCAACTTGGAGATGATAATGTACTTTATCATCTCAGCTGGGAGACGTCCACAGTGACGACACAGGCCTCTTCCACAGATAGCCACAAAGATAAACCTGTTTTTTTTTTATTTGGCCATAATGTACACGCTTGGCAGGTGGGTTGGTGACTGCAGTATGGTCTTCAAGTTTTGGATTGAAACACGCTACTGCCCGTCCTTCGGGAGTTCCTTAAGTCGCCTTTTACGATACACATGCATGGGCGGAGATGGGCTTGTGGTATTCTATGCCGCCACCACACGGAAAAAGTACCTTCCTACTTAAAGCAGTTAAAATTAGTTTTATCGTTTAAAAGCAGTTAGTTTAAAGTAGTTTTGTGTGGTACAGTCACTTGTGGACTTATTCAACGTAAGAGCAAAACTCTTCCGGTTTTTCTGTATTGCAAAAAAAAGCCCTTGTTCTCTGGTTTTACAGTTTAGTTCTCACGACACCATAAACAAAAGTGTTACGCTGTATCTATATCATGTGTTGTGTAAAACGTATGTGCATTAAATAATCTCCTTGCACCAAATCGATGTCACTAGAACCAATCACTATAAAACAAACACGCTTTGCATATTTCAGTGAAGCAGGCGGACGCCTAACTTTATATTGTGTGCGGGCCCGGCACGGCACCGCCAGCTTGATTGTCTTTTACCTTGGACATGCCCAATATCGCTGGCCCCTACCCCCTACCGGACACCTGCATAACTAGGGTAAAACGTAATTTATACCGGTGTAGTCAAAGTATAACGTCCTATATAACTGCCGATCAGTTGGACGATGACCTTTTTACTTTATGTTTAATCCCTACTGTATTTTATATACTTAACAGAGCTAATTTCTCATGCTGCAGCACAACAATCATCAAAAGCACTCGCTCACGAAATCTAAGGTACCTTTTTTTAATCTTAGAAAAGCTATTTCAATTGTTAACTATATATTTTTTGTTTTATTCTTTCTCGCAGAAAACTATTCTGATTTCACCAAGACAGTAAAATCAATATAGGTATTTACCTACCGACTATACATAGGTTTTGTTACTAACAAACAAGGTAAGTACAGAAAAAAACCATTTCACATAATATGTTCACATAATGTATTTTAGAACATATTATGTTCTAAAATGTATTTTCTCGATGCCCTTGACTTCTTTTAAATTGAATTCTCATTTTATAAGTTACTTTCTTACCTTCTAATCCAAAAGATACCTCTCCGTATGCACATGCCGCATTGTTTGGATCATATTTTTCAACTTGCCTTCTTTATTTTTATTTTATTACTTCGATGCGTTGCTTGCTACAGCCGCCGTTGGTAGAACCAATTTTCACCGCTCGTTCATACAAACAAAAACAATCTCAATCATAGCAAATTTCATATAAGGTTCATTTTCGTGTGTATATAAAAAAGGTTTTAGGTCAAACGTGGCCCATGTCGGGTAACCTTATATTCTTTGAAGAATGGTTGGTAAATTTTCAATACTCACTTTATTAAGGGGCGAGAGCGGAAGGAGGGTGAGGCTGGCTTTATTAGATTTGCTCGAGATGTGAACAGCCTCTACTCATTGCATTGGCTTGATAGCCCGCGTCCGACACCTTTTGAAATGAATAGCAGCTTTAAAGCTCGCATGTAAACCTAGGTAGGATATGTATTGATGACAGAAACTGTGTATTGAGTATATATGATGCATAGTAATTATAGGTATTCAGCCCATAATTTAAGTTTAACTTACATTAAAAATAATAGGTTCTACTGCTAGCTAGGTTAAGGCCAACGTAACGTCGGGCACATTCTGATTCTCTTTCGCTTCAACTAAGTCCTCAGAACTTTTACTCGGTAGGTAAGTAGGTACCTACTTAAATTGTAGTGCGATTTATTGACATCAATGCTAGACACTCCTCGACCCTACCTACCTCAGGATATATCTTTCCTGTTTCCTGCAAGCAACTTTACTATAGTCATACAGTACGGGTAGTGGGCACTCCCTGCCTTCCTCAGCAAGTGCGGCTCCCCCTCTCTCGGTTACCTCTGGGTTACCGCTCAGTACAATTAATAAAGCAGCGACGCACGTCATATCATATCTCACTTACACAAGCATGATACGTGGATTTAAGAGATTTGTATTGGTCTCGTGGGGCCTAGACTGTATTACCAACGAACAAGAGCTATTTTGCAATACACAAAAGCCGGAAGTATTACGCCGTCCTAGACCGCCACTGTACACGGTCGAGTTTCGGCTGTTTTTTTTATGAAATGTCCATTGTTGTTCGTAAGTCCGAGGTGTGTTAATGGCCTCCCTGTGGAAATGTTGCATTCAGCTCTACCAAGACGTAAGTACAATCCAATCATAAAGATAGCGCCACCTGTTGAAAACAGGAAGAAGTTGGTTGTATTCGCATTCAGTTTACAAACGCAAACCAAACCATTTCAACAAATAAGTAGCTAAACTGAACACAAAGTAGATGGCGCTTTAATAATCTTACAGTATCGCCTTTAGATTATAAGTAAACTCGATTTTTATTATTAATCTACCTTACCTACCTACTAAAAACTTGGCTGTATGGATTTTGTTATTTTGTCCGCCCAGAATGAAAGATTTTAAAGACAACGTCAAATCAAACTTTTGATTGACAGCAGAGCGAAGGTAAATCACTAGGTACGTTTTACGATTACAGGAAAATGGATACAACAGTAATGGAACACTTTGTATAGGAAATTTTATTTTGTTGTTTTACTAACTTCCTCGAAAATTTTCCAATATTTCTCACCTTTTCAACATCCCTGGACATAAATTTCAAGACCAACATCAGCTCAATCGACCCGGCCTTCTCAAGTTTTAGCGAGACTAAAGAACCAAGATTAATTTTTATATGTAACTAGAGGCTGCCCCGCGGTTTTTCCCGCGCAGATTTCTCATAAAACACAAAAATCCCGTTTTTTCCCGTTCCCGTGGGAATTCCGGGAAATCCCTTCTTAGTGCTCACTGTGCTAATTTGCAGCTTTCTACGCCCAGTAGTTTCGGCTCTGCGTTGTCTGTCAGTCAGTCAGTCAGTCAGTAACGGAAGAGTTTTATATATATTGATAGAAAAAAATAAAATTGAATTAAAGTACAATCTTATCTGACAAGTATGATTTAGAGATATAGTATTTAAGTACTTTATTTATATAGTGAAATAAAAGCTTTAACTGCGGATCTTGCACTAGGCAAAGGCCTGTATCGCGAGAGCCCGCCTCGATAATGAAAAGTATATTTTAGGATTAACATTCGCAAGATAGAACAGATTTTCAGAAAAACCTACATCTAACATGCAATAACGTGCTCCAAATAAAAATAAAATAAATAATAATAATATCAATAATATACAATTAAATTTTGAATTTTTGGAATAGCCAATTATATTCTCAATTTCGTCGTAATCCAGTCCAAGAAGCCAGTTTCTAATTTATTAGAAGATAGAAGTTATAGAAAAATTGTATTACCTATACAGGATGTATGGTAGAAGAGTGGGGACATACAATAATAGGGAATAGGATTGCGAATTATAGTTATTAATTAGAAAAGTTTGTTCGGTCCAAAGTCATAAAAATGAAAATTTTCAAAAATAAAATAATAAAAATTCTAAAGAAATGAAAGGGCCCCGCCCATTTATTTTGGGTGGAAGTTCCTAAGTAGAAGCTATGCGTTCCACTGTGGAACGCATAGCAAAGGCCCTGTCCCCTATTAACGTATGTCCACTCTTCTGCCATACATACTGCATTTAGATTTTAGATCGATTTGATTTTATCGCAGCGAGACTGCGTCGTTTATAGTGCGACGTGCGACACAAAAATCTAGAAAATAAAAATTGGCAACACTGTATGGAACTTTTCATGAACTTTTCGAAAATCCGACAAAAATATCTTAAATATAATGTGAGTTTCCTAACCTCCTACCCTTAAACGTTTTTATTGTTTAGGAAAACATTTAAGCCAGAAATATTTCGTGATGATTTAAGCTAAGATCGTAGCTTTATATAAAAGCGAATTTGATTCTTTAGCAAAAGACTCTTTTTGAGCTAAGCAAACTAGATAAATAGTAGCGTCATCTAACTCCTTAGCAGTCAGAGGACCTGACATTCTAGAAGCCTTGTTCCTGACATTAAAGATGAAGCGCCGAACATAAGCAATCGATCTTTTAAAGCGATTTGAAAGAAGAGAAGCGATTGTGTATGCACCGGATCTTAGCACAGGTAAGTCTATGATTGTATTTTTATTGTGTGAATGTTCTTGCGACCAGCTCGCATTGGACGACAACAAGAAAGGAGGCCCAGACCGCAATTTCGAATCTAAAGCGCATCGAGGTATATGTATATACCACGTTTTCGAATGTCGGCTGGGTTCCCCTTACCCTTGACGTGCAACCAAAGCGCATTGCTCGTGCCCGTGAGCTTGCTGCTCAACGATCTTGTTCTGAAAAAACTTCTCCAATGAGCTGGGTAATGTGTGAATCCAGCCAATAACGACTGTAAAAGTCTATTCAAAAAAAGACTTTGTTAAATGATAAATGTGATGTGTTCTGGCAACCAGCTCGCATTGGATGACAACAAGAAAGGAGGCCCAGAACAACATATCGAATCTAAAGCGCATCGAGGTATATGTATATACCACGTTTTCGAATGTCGACTGGGTTCCCCTTACCCTTGATGTGCAATCAAAGCGCACTGGCCGTGCCTGTGAGCTTGCTGCTCAACGACCTTGTTTTGGACAAACTTCTCCAATGAGCTGTTTAATGTGTGAATCCAGCCAATAACGACTGTAGAAGTCTATCCAAAAGAAGACTTTGTGAAATGATAAATGTGATATGTTCTGGACAAACGTCTTCAATCAGCTGAATGTATTCAGCCAATAACGATTGAAAAGTCTACCCACAATAATCCTGTTTAATGTGAATATAATGTGATAAATGTGTGTATTATGTGCGTTTGTGATTGTTTGTTAAAGCTTAACACCTAATAGCACAGCTTCTTTGTTTGTGATGTTCCTGGTATTTAATGATCCAGAAATCACCCATCCTAGCTTAGTGTTTTGCAGATAAGGCCCGCAAGGTAAGCGCATCTTACCCTCACTCACCAGCTCCCAGAAGACTTCAGCACCTATGAGCATCTCAACATTATGTGGTGAGTGAAACTCAGGGTCTGCCAGCACTATGTGCTCTGGAATATTGATCGAACTTGGCTGGAGCTTGAATGAGAGTAGATCCGACGTTATCTTGGGGAGAACATAGCAAGGTATGCTCCTAGTGTAATTGTTGACCCTTGATTTTATATCAACATCGCATGCCTGTGTAGCTTGTGTCACTGTGTGCCCGACACCAGATATCTTCAAAGTGGACTGTAAATACTTGACGTTTAATGTTTTGGCAAGTGATGCTGTTATAAAACTGGTCTGACTACCATTATCAAGAATGGTTCTGATTGTGTGATATTTATTGTTGCTATCCCTAACCTCAACTAAGGCAGTAGAAAGCAGAACATAAGGTGAATTCGAATTCCCTACCTCCACTATCTCATCAAACTGTGTATATAAAGACGCACTTTGACTTTCAGCAATAGGGGGCAGTGATGTGATTTGTTCTGTGTCTGTGTGTATAAGACTATTGTGTTTTGCAGAACAGCGCTTGCATGGCCCGAACCAGCAAGTCTCTGCTTTGTGCCCATAGTGTAGGCAATTATGACATAAATTATTGTTGTTTAATAATTCTTTCTTTTCTGTTACAGGTAACTCAAGAAAAGCATTGCAGGTGTACAGCGGATGCTCCGAAGAGCACATAACGCAACTGAACGACCTTTTTTCATTTTGTGTTTTGTTTTTATTTTGTGAATTCAAGTTGTTATTATTAATACCAGTGACATAACTATGTGTTTGATTGTTATCGGAATTGTAGCCCTGCCTAGGATTTTTAACAGAATTGTGGCCCTGAACATTGTTTATGTTTACATGCGAGATTTTTGCAGAATTGGAACTGGCCTTCAGCACATCAAGCAGGTCTGCTCTATCACGCAGGAATGTAAGCAGCTGCTCCAAACGGATGCTCTCGCTGGACTGCTGCAGCTGACTCCGCTCCTTCTCCCACTCACGTTCAGTATCGGCATCCAGCTTGGACGTTAGAATGAATATAATCATTGTATCCCAAGAGGATGTCGATTCGCCTAGGTTTTCAAGCGACCTTAGATTTCTCCTAGTAGAGTCAATTGCTTTCCTAAGTAGCCCTGAGGCTTCTTTAGTTATGGTTGGCATGTTAAAGATAGATTTTAAATGGCTATGCACCAAAAGGCGTTTATTTTGGTATCTACCTTCGAGCAGTTCCCACGCTAAATCGTAATTCTCTGCTGTGAATTCAAGTGATTTGATCACTTGCGCAGCCTGCCCGGTGAGTGCTGCTCTCAGGTAGTGGAGATTAGGCATTGGTATAGTTCAAGTCAAATATGGTTTTGATGTGATATTATTTCGTGTTTTTAAAGCTTTTTCTAGTGATATTTCTGACTCTACTAAATAAAATATAATTTTGTTGTTTAAAGATGTGTTGTGACTTTTTTATGGAATTTTAATAGAGATGATAAATTAACAAAAATAGATGTGATGATAGAGTTATGTATGATGCGTTAACATATACCGCCCGCCTTGGAAGTTTCTGGATCTTCCAAGAGAGCCATCCTTTATTCTTGAAGTTTCTCCTGGTCCAGTAGTCGCAACGGACATATCTAGGAGAAGGCCCTTCTCACGATGCCAGCTGAAGTCTTAATATCAGCGACTCTCGAGATGCCGTCAGCGCCAGGATACGTGTTCATTATTCTGCCTAACCGCCATTTGAGCGGTGGCAAATTGTCGTCTTTTAGTAGGACCATCTCGTTCACGGAGAGGCCTTCCTTGTGTAGTTTCCATTTATTTCTGGTCTGTAGCTCAGCGAGGTATTCTTTGTGCCATCGCTGCCAGAAGTGTTGACGGACTTGTTCGATGCGGTCACACCGTGGAAGTCGATTCCATGGCGTCTGCGTGATGTCTGGAGACGGAGGCGCTGTGATGGGTCGCCCTATCAGGAAGTGTGCAGGAGTAAGCGGCTGCATGTCATCAGGATCTGCTGACATGGGCGTAAGAGGTCTGGAGTTCAACACGCCTTCGATCTGGACTAAAACCGTGTTGAATTCCTCATAGGCAAAGCGTGCGTTTACCATAACGCGGCGCAGATGATGTTTGCAGGACTTTACAGCCGATTCCCATAAACTCCCAAAATGGCTCGCATATTGTGAAATGAAAGTGAATGATAGCTAAATCGTCCGTCATTCCGTCTTTGTTTGTTTGTAAGAACGAGGATACTTCCTTAGCCGCACCCACAAAGTCCCCACTGTCTGAGAAAATTTATATTGGTTTCACGCGTCGCGAGACAAATCTTTTTAAAGCGAGTAAGTAATTGTGTGATGATAAACTGGTACCTAGCTCTAAATTAACTGTTAAAAGCAGTTGTGTGAATTAATGTTTAGAGCACAGTAAACTAGATGTTTTTTTTTTATCTTAAATATAATGTGAGTTTCCTAACCTCCTACCCTTAAACGTTTTTATTGTTTAGGAAAACATTTAAGCCAGAAATATTTCGTGATGATTTAAGCTAAGATCTTAGCTTTATATAAAAGCGAATTTGATTCTTTAGCAAAACACTCTTTTTGAGCTAAGCAAACTAGATAAATAGTAGCGTCATCTAACTCCTTAGCAGTCAGAGGACCTGACATTCTAGAAGCCTTGTTCCTGACATTAAATATGAAGCGCCGAACATAAGCAATCGATCTTTTAAAGCGATTTGAAAGAAGAGAAGCGATTGTGTATGCACCGGATCTTAGCACAGGTAAATCTATGATTGTATTTTTATGTGTGAATGTTCTTGCGACCAGCTCGCATTGGACGACAACAAGAAAGGAGGCCCAGACCGCCATGTCGAATCTAAAGCGCATCGAGGTATATGTATATACCACGTTTTCGAATGTCGGCTGGGTTGCCCTTAGCCTTGACGTGCAACCAAAGCGCACTGTCCGTGCCCGTGAGCTTGCTGCTCAGCGATCTTGTTCTGAACAAACTTCTCCAATGAGCTGGGTGATGTGTGAATCCAGCCAATAACGACTGTAGAAGTCTATTCAAAAGAAGACCTGTTAAATGATAAATGTGATGTGTTCTGGCAACCAGCTCGCATTGGACGACAACAAGAAAGGAGGCCCAGACAACCATGTCGAATCTAAAGCGCATCGAGGTATATGTATATACCACGTTTTCGAATGTCGACTGGGTTCCCCTTACCCTTGATGTGCAATCAAAGCGCACTGGCCGTGCCTGTGAGCTTGCTGCTTAATGACCTTGTTTTGGACAAACTTCTCCAATGAGCTGTTTAATGTGTGAATCCAGCCAATAACGACTGTAGAAGTCTATCCAAAAGAAGACTTTGTGAAATGATAAATGTGATATGTTCTGGACAAACGTCTTCAATCAGCTGAATGTATTCAGCCAATAACGATTGAAAAGTCTACCCAAAATAATCCTGTTTAATGTGAATATAATGTGATAAATGTGTGTATTATGTGCGTTTGTGATTGTTTGTTAAAGCTTAACACCTAATAGCACAGCTTCTTTGTTTGTGATGTTCCTGGTATTTAATGATCCAGAAATCACCCATCCTAGCTTAGTGTTTTGCAGATAAGGCCCGCAAGGTAAGCGCATCTTACCCTCACTCACCAGCTCCCAGAAGACTTCAGCACCTATGAGCATCTCAACATTATGTGGTGAGTGAAACTCAGGGTCTGCCAGCACTATGTGCTCTGGAATATTGATCGAACTTGGCTGGAGCTTGAATGAGAGTAGATCCGACGTTATCTTGGGGAGAACATAGCAAGGTATGCTCCTAGTATAATTGTTGACCCTTGATTTTATATCAACATCGCATGCCTGTGTAGCTTGTGTCACTGTGTGCCCGACACCAGATATCTTCAAAGTGGACTGTAAATACTTGACGTTTAATGTTTTGGCAAGTGATGCTGTTATAAAACTGGTCTGACTACCATTATCAAGAATGGTTCTTATTGTGTGATATTTATTGTTGCTATCCCTAACCTCAACTAAGGCAGTAGAAAGCAGAACATAAGGTGAATTCGAATTCCCTACCTCCACTATCTCATCAAACTGTGTATATAAAGACGCACTTTGACTTTCAGCAATAGGGGGCAGTGATGTGATTTGTTTTGTGTCTGTGTGTATAAGACTATTGTGTTTTGCAAAACAGCGCTTGCATGGCCCACACCAGCAAGTCTCTGCTTTGTGCCCATAGCGTAGGCAATTATGACATAAATTATTGTTGTTTAATAATTCTATCTTTTCTGTTACAGGTAATTCAAGAAAAGCATTGCAGGTGTACAGCGGATGCTCCGAAGAGCACATAACGCAACTGAACGACCTTTTTTCATTTTGTGTTTTGTTTTTATTTTGTGAATTCAAGTTGTTATTATTAATACCAGTGACATAACCATATTTGGACCTTCGTCGTCGGATCACAAAAATATAAACGGATATATTTGGAAAGCTATCTCCGTGGTGGATTCCTCAGTGGTTGAAGGCAGTGGTATGGCGTTAGTACCGTTCTTGCGCTTTACCATTGTTAGCGGGCCAACTCATACGCTGCGTGGATGATCGCAGGAAGTTACACACGGACAGGAAGTTGCTTCTGGAGATTCGTGAGTTCGAAAATCATAAAAAGTGCTCTAAACATTAATTCACACAACTGCTTTTAACAGTTCATTTAGAGCTAGGTACCAGTTTATCATCACACAATTACTTACTCGCTTTAAAAAGATTTGTCTCGCGACGCGTGAAACCAATATAAATTTTCTCAGACAGTGGGGACTTTGTGGGTGCGGCTAAGGAAGTATCCTCGTTCTTACAAACAAACAAAGACGGAATGACGGACGCTTTAGCTATCATTCACTTTCATTTCACAATATGCGAGCCATTTTGGGAGTTTATGGGAATCGGCTGTAAAGTCCTGCAAACATCATCTGCGCCGCGTTATGGTAAACGCACCCATACTTAATTTCTAGATTTATTTAATTTCTAGATTTTTGTGTCGCACTATAAATTCGTGTTTTTGAAGGTTGGTTAGTTTGGTACATATGTCGTAGGAAGATTTGATAATTAGGGTTTATGCAAAAAAACTAGGGATTTTGCGAAAACCCGGATAATTTGATATAACGATAAATTTTTTCCAATCATCCTAATTATACTAGGATTTTTGCAAAAAAAACTACGTCTTGTCATGATGATTGAAAAAACAGTATAATCCTATTATAAAATTATCCGAGTTTTTGCAAAATACCTAGTTTTTTTTACAAAAAACCTAATTATCAAATCTTACTACGACACATACAGGTCTAGTACAGGTACATACATACATACATACATACCTTGTTTGTTGGCCTATGTAAATTTTACAAAAAAGAACAGCGTTTTTTATTTTTTATCAGAACTTGGCTGTTTGGATGGACTGTTCCTTTGCCTCCTCAAACCAACAAATTGTTTTGTTTGAGGTTATGTTTCTTTGTGCTTTCTTTCGTTGTGATGTGTCAAAAAAAAGCTAAATATTCCTTTCCTTTTCAAATAATCTATTCTATCTTGTGAAAAGTGACGAATTTTACGACGTATACTATATATAAAATGGCCGTGGTAATTGAAACCACACTTGGCGACATCACCGTTGATCTGTTTGTCGATCAGCGGCCGACAACTTGTCTCAATTTCCTGAAACTTTGCAAGATGAAATACTACAACTTCAACTTATTTCACACTATTCAAAGCGGTTTTATTGCTCAGACTGGTGACCCGAGTGGTGAGGGATCCGGCGGCCAGTCAATCTGGGGTCTCTTAGAAGGTCAAGACAAGCGTTTCTTTTCTGGTGAGAAGATGCCCAAAATCCGGCACTCCGACGCTGGTTTGCTGTCCATGGTGTCAACCGGTGAGATGATGATTGGATCCCAGTTCTTCTTTACACTCGGGGCAGACTTGGACTCTTTAGACGGTGTTCACTGTGTTATCGGAGCCGTGACGGAAGGCCATGACGTACTGCGTAAACTAAATGATACAATATGTGATGAATCCCACCGGCCATTTCAAGATGTGCGGATAACTCACACTGTGGTGCTGGAGGATCCATTCAATGATCCCCCTAGATTGAGAGCTCCGTCTCGGTCACCATCACCAAGTGCAGAGAGGTTAAAAGGAGGCCGGATAGCTCCTGATGAAGATATTGATGAGCTACAAGGCAAGTCGGCAGTCGAGATACAGGAAATTATAGAAGAAAAAGAGGCAAAGGCAAGAGCAACAATACTTGAAATTATTGGTGACTTACCTGACGCAGATATAGCCCCACCAGAAAATGTTCTATTTGTATGCAAGCTTAACCCAGTCACTACTGATGAAGACTTGGAAATTATATTCAGTAGATTTGGAAAGATTATAAGCTGTGAAGTTATAAGGGACAAGAAAAGTGGTGATTCGCTCCAATATGCTTTTATTGAGTTTGCTGAGCAAAAATCATGTGAAGATGCTTATTTCAAAATGGACAATGTACTCATTGATGACCGGCGCATTCATGTTGACTTCTCACAGTCTGTGTCAAAAATTAAATGGCTTGGCAAAGGCAGAGGTGTCAAGCATATTAATGACGATGATAATAGGCATCAAGGAAAAAACAGATCAGGCAGGTCCCATAGCAGGGACAGAAAAAGTGACTACATTACTAAAGAAACACAACGAGATAGGGAGAACAAAAGAGACCAAGGCAACAGGCCTACAGAGCAAAGGCGGGAAGAAAAAAGAAATAACAGGGAAGAAAGGAAAAGAAGTAGAAGTAGATCAAGACAGGAGCTTAGGGACTCTGAAAGCCATTCTTCAAGTAAGAAAAAGGCCAATGAGAGTTGTAGATCCAGACCAGAAAGGGATGAGTCAAGATTCAGAAGAGATAATACTGAATCAAGAAAGGTTTTAGAAAAATCACATGGCAAAAATAGAGAATCTTCAACTGAAAATAATATCTCTTTTGACAGAAATAGAGAAAGATCTACAGAGAGAAAGCATAGTAGTTCTAATGAAAATTTATCTAGGGATAGAAACAGTAAAAGGTCTTCTGATATAGTCAATCATTCACATCATAGTAAAAGATCCACAGAAGATGTTAGTGATCAAAATGCTTCCCGAAAAAGGATAAATGACAGAGACGAAGTAGAAGAAAGGACCACTAAAAAAGATAAAGACATTCTTCGACATGAAAGAAAGAGTGAACAGTCACATAGAGGGTACAATAAAGAAAGAGAAAGATCAATTGAACAAGAAAATGGACAATATTCTCGCAACAAAAAAAAGGGGATCTCTCCAAATGAAAAGGTAAATATTGATGAAAGGCACAAAAGAAGGGATGACAGAAATGGTTCTGCAGATGATTCAGAAAAATTTAGAGAAGATAAGTTGTTAAGAAGTGTGAAAGAAAAAGAAGAAAAGATGTCTAAAACAAATAGATCCAAAGAAGATTTATCAGATACCAATGATAATCTTGAAAAAAATCTTTCTGAAAATAAGAAAACTTGCAAAGAAGACAGACATAAAGAAAAAAAAAATGAAAAATCAAAGACTGATGTTAAATTAAGAGACTCCGCTGGCAATGACAGAAGCAAAGCTAAAACCAAAAAAGGTAAACCAGATTTAAAAAATGAGAAAAATATTTCCAACAGTAAAAAAATTGATAAAGAAAGAAAGATCAGAAAAACCAAGAATGTAAAAAAGAAACGTAAAGTGTCAACCTCCAGTTCTTCAAGCGAAACATCAGACTCGAGTACTTCAAGCAGTAGTTCATCAAGTTCCAGTAGCTCAAGTGATTCGGACACAAGAAAAAAGAGACGGAAAAGGAAGTATAGTTCTTCAACTAGTAGTAGTGATACTAGCACTACAACGACCTCGAGTAGCACTAGTTCTGATAGCAGTGTAGACAAGAAGAAAAAAGTCACAAAGAAGTCTGTAAAGAAAAGTACTAAAAAGAAATACCATTACAATGTATGTAGTTAATTTTATTTCAGTATGTGTAATAATAATAATAATTTGAATCTTTAAAAATGTTTTGTACAGTTGTACTGAGGTTGTACTATTTTGCTTTGAAAGCGATAATTTAAAAATATTTTTTAATGTATTTAAATATAAATTTTTGCTATCAATTTCCAATGCATATTTTCTTTTAATAATTGCAATGTTATCCTGTTTTTTTTTTAAATCTAACCCTAAGACTTATGATCTATTAGTTGTTAATAATACGATTAATACCTACTTCGTTATGCTGGCTATTGCACTTAAACTTAATTTGTCTACGCTAAATGTAAACTACTGAACCTATTTAAATAAGAATTGGGAAAGGACAGGGCTTATGTCCTTTCTAGCCTATTAGTTCCTTTATACACATTTTAATATTCCTGTATTGCGACGTAATAGGTGTGTTTATAAAGCACCTAATGGTGCTTTTACACTATGGTAGTTGTGTTGCATGATTGTTATTAAAATAAAACTACACCATAACATAATGGGAACTCGCCCTTACTAGGAATTATTTTTATTTTAGGAAAAAGTGTAGACTCACATCGGACATACATTTATTTAGGTTCATTATATTTTCCTGAGTTCATAAATAAACTTCTTAATAGCTTTAAAAACTATTTTTTTATTTTAATTACTGGGTCATCTTATTAATTTTACAGATTAATGGGCGGGCTCAATTTAGTCATGGAATAGAACTAATAATTGTTGACTTGCCTGGCAACACTGGCAACAACATAATTGGCTCCACAAATAATTTTGTGTTTTGACTCCAAAATCGCGGAAAGTGAGTGGCAAGTGTTATAAAGTGTGGTCTTGGTGTTTTTCTATATGTGTAATTGTTATTTTATAAAGAAAATCCACTCAAAACATAACAATTTTCACGAAATTACGCCAAGCTAAATCAAACATAAAACTACCCTCATTTGCAAGTTTTTGCAATGGAGTTAAGAAAAAGGGCTGAGGGCAGCTACCAGAGCTTTCTCTACTTAAAGCAATCTAGTATCGCTGGTAGCAGTGCAGGAGGTCTATGTGGGCTCAAGGGAGCCGCTGGGGTCCGTAAGGGCTCCTAGGCGACTCCTCGGGTCTCATCAGGCTTCTTTGCATTACAAGGGTCTATGCGGGCTCTGAAGCATCTACTGGGGTCCAAAAGGGCTCCCATGCTTCTCTAAGGGTCTGCAACGGGCTCTCAAGCACCTACCAGTGTAGCAAATAAAGGCTTTCGCCAATCAAAAATTCATACATCACTGCCTACAGCGATCTGGTATTGCTTGGTACTGCGCAGGAGGTCTGTGTGGGCTCGGAGGAGCCGCTAGGGGTCTGTAAGGGCTCCAAAGCGACTCTGCGGGTCCCATCAGCCTTTATTGCGTGAGCAATTACTGGGGTTCGAGAGGGTTCTGGTGCTTCAAGGGTCTGCTGGGGCTCTAAAGCTCACCAATGTAGAAATAAAGGCTTCAGTCGATGAAAAATCCACATCAGAATGCATTGATAGTGGAAAAAAAAAATATTGTAATTTGCGGCCCAGCTGACCACCTGACTGAGCTGTGGGAGCATCCACGCTTCGGATGGCTCCAATGTGGGGATATGTACAATGGCTCCAACTACGCGAGCTAAGTGCAGGCACTAATCAACCCCCACTAGAGAAGAAGAAGAAGAAGAACTAATAATTTTAACTAGCCGACTCAGCGATCTTCGTACCGCCTTACTGTGCTGTGTGTGCGTGCATGATGGTATTATTTATATATAAACTAGTCGACGCGGCGAACTTCGTACCGCCTAACCTGTTACTATTTTGTGCATGTATTATACTTATAAACCTTCCTCTTGAATCACTCTATCTATTAAAAAAACCGCATCAGAATTCGTTGCATAGATTTAAAGATTAAAGCATACATAGGGACAGACACAGGAAGCAACTTTATTTTATACTATGTATTGAAACCTTCCTCTTGAATCACGCAAATGACAAATGATTCCTCGAATGGTTAGGCAGTGGCACCAGCTCAAGAGCCAGACCCACGTTTAGCCGAGTTTATGTTTTTATTACCAAGGTGACGTGGTTTAGGGTTCCTTAGTCAACAAAACAAGGATTAAACCTATTATCACGTCCGTCAAACTTTCAGTTCTCGGATATTCTAAATTATTACTGTTAAGTACTTATGTAAGATCAATCTAAAAGTAGGTGGTCTAGAATTTGCAATGAACACAAAAAGCCGGCGAGCGAGCCATTGTGCTAAAGTGTTTGATCAGAAGATGGGGTCTTGTTAGCGCGCCCATTGTGCGGTAGGAGCAATCAGGGCCCGGAGTTTCTTATTTTAAATTAACAAGATAGCAATTGCAATGGTAAGAAAAGGCAATCAAGTTCAGTCATAAATTTGGTAGTCTCCTAAACTTTAATTCAATCGCGCAATGACTTTGATTGTCTTGCTGGCCAATTGCTTTACGTCACAAACGAATTTTAATCTGTGGTCCTAACTAGGGAAGAGAAAGTGAACTTTTGAATGAAGATTAGTAAAAAAGAACGAACTAAATTGAAAAACTTGTGCTAGTACAGCAAAAAAAACTCATTTGAGGTAAACAATAAATCAGTCAAATTATCAATCAGTCAGTCAGTCTACAGACATTCATTCAAATCAAAACAAAAACAAAACAAAAATTTTGGTGAAGAAAACAAAACTAATTTTCACTCAAAATTGAAGTTACTACACACCGACCGAGGCTTTAGATGAACCTACAAGAAGCTAGAAAGAGGTATGTAAATGGATATATATAAAGTTTTGATGATAAAAACACGTTTAGCAAGTAAAAGTTAACATACTTTGTATGCAGGTAGTTAGTTACATGGATAGATCCATCTTCATAGTCTTCTCAGGCGAGAGACGTCCACCATTGGATAAAGGCACAGATCGTCACAAGAACACACTTTTGTGTTGCCATGATCGTCATGCGTGTATTGCTCTTCAAGTTTTGTAACAAAAGTGCTTTGTAACGCTGCTGCCTGTCCTTCGCGTGTTACCTTAGTCGCCTGTAAGATCACCCATGACAGGAGATGGGGTATTTTTGGCTGCTGCAGCCAGGCTGCCTGGTGAGCGGGGGCACTAAAGATGTGAGATAGGTATGAAATAAACAAAAAAAACAACTGTTTATGTTTTTTAATTATATATTTCTGTTTCTCCTCAGTTTTTGATGGCCTGCTGCAATGCCTGCACTTCCTTCAGCTCCGGGTTAATGTGGCCATGTCAATCATCTCCAGCGCCTCCTTTGTTTGGAACATTTTTAATCTTGTTGTAGCTGAAATCAAACATTATTTGTAATTGTAGCCTGCAAGCACTGAATAAATGAATAATTAAATATGAATAAATGAATAATTAAATATTGGCATGTGTGTTTATGTATAATTGCCTTATCGCTTGCATAAATTTCTTCCATTCAATGCAACCCATAGTTAGGATAAAATAAACTAAGTAACAAAAAAGGTATGTATGGAAGGTTGGTGTTTAATATGTAAAATGAATTGTTGACGAGTAACATTTTTATGTTTAGAACAAAATGTTTTGATTAAGAAATAATTTAACACACTATTAATTAAAGTAATATTGATTTCATATTTCTATCTTTTACTGACGCTAAGACTTACCTACATGATTTCTCAAATTATTTTCTTTGAGGGCAGGGCGGCCTCATGTGTCATCCATGGCATTCATATTTATAAGCATGTTGTGTAAATCTGCGCAGGCATTTACAATATTTTCTGCTGAATTTATTAGTAGTAGTAGTGGCTCTGTCCTGCAAGTCTGGTTGAGCGGGAGGCATAAAAACATGATGCTACTAGTACCGTATCTAAAAAAAAGATGCTAGGTTAAATTGTTGTAGGGAAAATTATATCAAAACCTTATCAAAGAAAACTCTATTAGTTCTTTACACAAACAAAAACACTAACAAAACTGTAATGTAACTGAAATCAGTTTCGGTGGACCCCTTTCAGCCTTCATTACATTTTATATTAACATATTCGACAAACTGAGATAGTAGATCTAAGTATTAATTAACTTTTGTGTCATCAAATTAGACTGCTCAGTCTCTTGTGGAGCACTAGAGGTCCACCTGGATTCCTATGAGAACTAGTTACTGCATTTTAGGTGCCTATTTTAATGTCACTATTCTTAAATGATTATGTAAAAGTTTTGTTGTTAAGTTATAGGTTATGTTCGAGGAGCTCGCTAAAAACTTACTTGTTAGTAGGTGTAAGTCCATAACTCCGACGCTGTGGTGGTAAACAGAAAAAGAGTAAGAGGAGTCCTTGACTGGCTCGGCTTTTTGCCAAATCTAAATGTTATTATAAACTTTATGTCGAACATTGATTTATAAGGGTTCACTGACGCTCCTGGGAGCTAAACATGCTCTTGACTGCCGCTTTCCCCAACCTAAATGTTTTTATGAACTCTTGGCTTCATTGGCCAGCTCCAAAATAAGGAGACGAAGCCTCAAACTCATTATAAATAACTTTTAAATAACTTTACGAGTAGTGCACAATTGAAAAAAAGGTACTATTGTTTGATTGTGTTTTTTTCTAACAATCACAATTCGATTGAATTCGATCTCATAGACAATCGGTCTCAAATTTTAAGAGACTACGAAAATTGTATCCAATTGTAATTGTCTTTTGCCCCTACAATTTAAGAAACTACCAATTTAGTACAATTGGATTGCAATTGCCGCGATTGATCGATAGTTAAATAAGAGACTACCAAAATTGCCAAAAGTGGACAAGACAATCAAAAAAAAATCGCAATTGGTCTTAAATAAGATAAGAAACTTGGGGCCCAGGACGAATCAAACGCTAAATTTATCAAACCACCTTTTATTAGAGACGAATGCACTCTGAATGGTTTGTTTACGCTTTTTGGGTTTCCTAGTCTTTAACCGACTTCAAAAAAGGAGGTTATATGGTTGCCTGTATGTATGTATGTATGTATGTTTGTCCGCGATTATCTCGAATTTGGCTGAACCGATTTTGATGCGGTAAAAGTATTTTTTACATTCAGGAGAAGGTTTAAGTACTAATTAAAACGGACTTCAACGAGAAAGTTCTCAGTGTACTTACATGTCAATTTATTGAAGGTGGGTCTCTTTTTTAACCGACTTTAAAAAAGGAGGTTATCAGTTTGATCTGTATGTATGTAAGTATTTTTGTCCGCGATTATCTCGAGTTTGGCTGAACCGTTTTTGATGCGGTTTTCTCACTTATTACATTCAGGAGAAGGTTTTGGTACCTATTTTAGCCGACTTCGAAAAAAAGGAAGTTTTCAGTTTGTGTATGTGTAAGTTTGTTGAAGGCGGGAAAAAAACTAATTATTCTATCCCCTGTTTGAAGCAAACAGCTACAAGATGGTTGATGGCTCATTGAGCAGATGCCAAAGTTAGAGCCCTGAAAGAAAGATAGATTGACAAAATTAAACACGTTAAACTTTAGAAGGACCTACTTATATAAGTTTTAGCATAGCGGGTAGACTGAATTAACTTGATGATTTGGACTTTTGTTTAATAAAGACTAATTTAATTTTTTTGACAACTCTTTTTTATGTAGGCACATCAGAGAGTTTGAAAACCGCCGCTATGTATGTACATTGTCACAATAAGGCTCAAAAATACGCCTATAAAATGACCTTATTTCAATAAAAAGAAATATCTATCCATGTAAGTATGTAAGTACATAAATTAGAATGTTAGTTAAAAATATGAATATTATGAACGATGTTCTTCAATAAAGTCTAAAATAGAATAGAGACACTATAATTTGCAAATGGACAAATTATAATATAAGTAAAGTATGTAAGTAAGTACATAATATGCTTACATAACATATGTGCAATAATAATTCATGTTCTTTCTTAAAAGAAAAAAAAAGTAGGAAATAATAAGTAATAAGAACTTGATTTGCTTAACTTGTGGTAACAAAGTTTATGTCATGATCGTATCAAGTGGTGACGGAACTGTCTCTGCCAAACCCAATCCAATGGGAGACAGGAGTACCTATGAATATATACCTAGGTTTACCTATTTCATGTTCATAAATAAAACATAAGTAACAGCCGAGTGACCTTTCACCCCATCAAACGAAGTGAAACGAGCTCAATGTAGCGTAATTAATAGGCATAGGCAATGTCACCCCCGGCCCCGCTCTGATTTCATGAAATCTTCCAGGCGATAACATCGCAACATCGCCTTTATGAGAGCTCTGCTTAGCCTAGCTGCTGCCTGAAGACGTCACACGGTTCTGCCAGGTCCGGACTGTGTTCTAACTTTAACAATACCTACTTTTCCTTTGGATAGGTACCTTAACTAACTGCGATCGCCAATCTGCCAAGCGTGGTGATTACTTACAGCAAATTCCCCTTCACAATGTTATGTATGTCCTTGTGGCAATCGGTGGAGAAGACCTACGTTGTTTAGCAGTGGATGTCTTACGGTTGATTGGATGACTTACGTTTTTACTAAAATACTTATTCGAAAATATATTTGAAAGACTTCGATAGTTTTGTTTTAATAGATTGTTTCAACTACTTATGTCGTTCTCAATAGGTATACCTACTCAAAACATTAAGCTTTTAGCGATAAGGTCGCCTATTGTCACCTTACTATTATACAAATTGTTAAATATTTCTGTATTTGAGGACAATAAAGTGTATATTCATTCATTCATTCATTAAGCTGTGTATTGCCTTATTTTTAGCCGAACCGAAAATTACCTTACTCACCTTCATCTTTTCTACCTCTCGAACGTAGGCACTAAATCCGCCTCTGTGCGTCATGATCCCACTGCGCATGTCGTCAAATTATCGACAGACACAGCGGGCGCGCTCCCGATCCCTGGAAGTTGCCACTTGGCCCTCGAACTGCCCAGTCTTGACTCCGTATAGTTCCTGTATCAAATAAATAATAAGAGCCCCAAAATGCTACCTTGGCTGACGGCGTTCCTTGCTGCTTTAGCACTGAGCAGCGCGCTACCGACTCCCAACAGTAAAGGTAGGTAGAACATGGTTTTTTTTTTCTATAATTTCTACGCCTACGTGTTGATATTGTCGGTAGTCGGTATCGATTTGCCGGGTTAGGTCGGGCTTTTGAGAATGGCTATTTTTAGCAACAGGTGGGACGTGAACTTGTGATCATGAATTTGTGGGTGATGATGCTGCGCGATTTAGGGAGTAAAAGTTGCGTGTTACGTTAACCGTTTTGTATCATAAATGTGTACTTTGAGATCATATTGATTATTTAAAACTTAAATGCTGGACAACGAAACCACGCCTTCTGCAAGGGGTAGGCTTGCAAAATCAGTAAATAGTGTTATTTTTTAGGATAGCCGCGTAATATGAGGTTTTGTCTTAATCTATTTAATATTACGATAAACACATAATAAACTCGCATTTTAGATGGAGGTCCAGCTTCACTTGCTGAACTCCCAGAAAACTGGGACCGAACTAAAGACGACACACAATCTCTTTTCCTGAACAAGAGTGACAAAAATGATTTGGAACCCTACCCGCTTGCTCTCAGTGAAGAAGGTAGAACTAGAGACACATCTTTAAATTGAATAAAGTCTTGGAAACAGAAGCTGACACCGGGGGGTTTAGTCAGATAAAAATGCTAAATATTGTGCTTGATTAAATTTTTTACAATAGGATAATTTCGTGTTGTAAACACAGGCGCTTGAGAGTTCAGCCTATTTCGTTTCAGAAGTGGGATGACGTAAATAAGTCGCGAAGTATATTAGGAAATTATAAATCTTCTTTATGTTATACTATGACCCCGATTCAACTTCTGTATCCAAGGCATAATTCATCAATTTTCCATCCTGTGTGCACATTCGTAATTTTAATTATACTTCAATAGGTAACTCTGACTATGAACGCGCCGTGGAACAACGATTCGACTCTCCGCAATCGACTGGGGAGCTTGACAACCTCATCATGAGACCTGAATTGTACGAGGAAGCCCCAGCAATTGAAGGACTCGCTGGCGTGTACGACAGTCGCCGTCGCAAACGTGGAAGCGGTACCAAAGTCGGCGGTGCCGGTGCGGCTACTAAAGTCGCCACCAAGAACGGATCGGGCAAGAAGAATTTAAAGTAAGTATTACTCTATAACAACTCTTATTATTAACACTTTTGTCATAATACGTATATTGTTGACTGTATTCTATCTCTGTAGGCCCGAAGAGCATGATGCTCTTTCTCCTGTTGACTCGATGTCAGAAGTTCATAACGCAGAGCGACGCAAGCGCGGTAGCGGAACAAAAGTAGGAGGCGCAGCAGCTTCGGCTAAGACTGCAACGAAGAACTCTGGTGGAAAGAAGAACTTCAGGTAATGTTTCAAATACCAATAAACATGAATACGCAACGGTTCTTAGATATGTATTATGAAATTTATAACCATTAACTTGTGCAGGCCTCTCTCCGAGCGTCGCAAGCGTGACTCCGGTCTCAGCGCCTCTGACGTCCGAGCTCTACTGAACCTGTGGGAAGCCCAAGAGCGCAGAAAACAAGAATACGCCAACCAGTGGACCGGCGTCCCGGACCGCTACTACGGACACGTGACCGATGACGAGCAGCCCGAGGTTGATGACAGTGGAGAAATCTGGTACAACGAGCCCGTAGTAATTGGACCACGTGAGCGCGATCTTCCCCGCCACTCCTATTTCTCGGAACAAAACCGTATGGCCGTCTCTCATGGATTCCCCGATATGTACCAAGTGGACCCTAACGAGCTAGCTCAACGGTATGAGGAGGCCCGTCGTAAGCGGCAATATGCTAACAAGATGAAGCGATTCATGGTGGCCAGGAAGCGCTCGGACGCTGGCATGCATGAGAACAACTACAGGCCTCGTGATGACCTCTACACCTTGGCAGAGCTGTTGCGTTCGGCCCCGCGCGTGCCGGACCAGGATATCCCAGTCTACCGGCGGCTTATCCTGTAAATCCATAACCATGGTGTCACATAAGGCAGAAGGGCTCGCCCGCGCCACCGGGTTCGATGAGTTAGGTCTGCTCTATGTGTCACGTGACTTTATATGTATTGTATAAATTTGGAGAGAGAGTGTCGCGCATTTAATTCACAATCCGTAGCGGATGCATCATTAGAATAGCAGGTTCTATTAGAGTTTTTAATTTGGGGATATTTTTATACTTAGTTTTCTAAGTTTAGCTTTTTATCGTCATGGCCTAATTTTATTGCATTTTGCCTAACTTGCATATTAAGGCTGTTTAAGTTCGTCGTAGGTACATACTTATATCTTCCTTTTTTAATGATACCTCGATTTACCATATCTTATTCCAAGTTAAAATGTAGGCATAAAATATCCTTTTAAGGTAATTCGTGTAGTTTTTTTCTTAAATATGTTTTTTTATTTACTAAAATTAACTTCATTGTTTTTACTTTTATTTTATTATGTAACATTAACCTGTATATGTATTTAAAAAAATTATATAGTTAGTAAAAAACTTATGTATAAATATAAATGGTAACTTTCGGTTTTAAAATAGAATTAAACTTACTATATCTTTGGTGGTATGCATTTGTGTTTTATTTACATAAATTCTAAAATCGATAATCTTATCGCTATTAAAGATAGGCCTTCCAAAGTACGTATTACGTACATAAGCATTAGGTAGAAGTCCCGTTGTCACCTATAAGGTCCCTACCTATATTAAAAGTAAAAAGCTTTTTGTAGCTAATATAAAAATATGTATTTTAATGCATATCAAGTGCAACGACGCTGCCGCCGCGCCGCAGCCAGTTGATCGGACATTAGGTGTGCTTCAAGCTGTAATCCTAGCTAAAGCACTAAGCCCTTATAACTTCGGAACCTCTGGAGGACCAATTCTGAGATTTCGCATGTCGTGTGGCTAATTGTGGATTAATTATTTAGACCTGAACCAAGTCGATAGGCCCTACCGTTTTCTTGTACGAGAGATGAGGATTACAGCTTGAACGTCAAGCCATAATCCTCACAAACATTGGGCTGTAACTTCTAAAGTATAAGTGGACTAATTATTTTATTTTGTAGACCAATTTGGATCATTGACTCATGATTCATGACTAATTATTTGCATTCTCAAAGTATGTAAAACGACCCACCGACCGTATGTTTTAGCGATGATTTTAAACATGAGATTACAGCTTGAATCACACGACATAGTATGGCATCAATCATCGAACACAAAGTTAACAACAAGGCAGGGGCAATTAGGCAAGTACTACAAGCTTCCTTTCCTTACTTAAAATCGTAGCTTCCTCTAAAACGTATTTTGCAAATTTGGGGGGTAGGGGGTAGGTACATACAATAGCGTAGCGAGCTCTTTTTATCAGTGGGGTTGGGGTCGATCGATTTTGATGAAGAAATTTCGATGCCTTTTATTAAATAGTGATTTAACTTGTCTCTGTTGATTACATAAAGTAGGTAGGTAGAGCCTAATTTATAGCGATTTAAATATCTACTTACTCTATGCTAATTTAATTATGTCATTTTTATATTTGACTTTGACTTTTGACTCTGAGATTTGACGATTTGACTGATAATCTCTTAAAAATTATACCTACATAGGTACCTACATTTAATAACCAGTTAATAACCTCTTCTCTACATGTAAATATTTATTTTGTTCAAATTAATGAGACCATTCTATTTATTATTTAAAAATATTTAAGTACCTGTTAAATTAGCTAGGCCCTAAGAGCAACCTACAACCATCACTTTTTTAACTAAAGGGAGGGCATAATATGAACGAGGATAAAAAAGATAGGGAGCAAAGAGAAAATCCAAGGGAACCGAGAGAGGAAGAAGCATCGTGTAGCACCCAGGAGAATGGCCCACGCACAAAAACAATGTATGAATGTCTTATTTGGACAATTTCTTATTTAGGCATGTTCATTCACCGATTAATGAAAGATCTTTTTCAAACGGTACAAACGTTTTTTTACTCGGAAGCCGTTCTTCCTGATCACATAGTTGAAATGATGAGATTACAAAATCATCTTCGTCAAAAAAATAATTTATTAAACAGGTACAATAATTTCTCTAACTTGTTGTTGGATATGCCGTCCACGTCAAGACCGACAAGTTCCTTAATTGCAGCTGAACAGTCTTGAGACTCCGGATCCGAGGACCCTTGGAATTATTTAAGAAGTAATATTGTTTACAGTAAAGATGACGCAGCCGCACAAACCTCGGGGTCGTGGAGCCACAGAGATCCGATGTTCGTGATTGTGGACTCGAGCGGCTTTAGTGAGCCAAGCTCACAAGAGCTTCTTACACCTCAACCGATATCTGACGATGAGGCTATTTGGAAAAAATATATAAGTAAAAATATAATGGTAAAGAAACCTATCGACGTGCCTTCAACAAGCAAAGATAACAGGGACTTGACAATAAGAGACACTGAATCTAGAGAAGAACTGCAAATTATTGACATTAACCTGCAAAGTGAAAATGATATAGCCATAGAGGACGATTCCGATAACGATTCTATTGTAGTTGCTTATTTAAAAAATCGTGAAAACGTAAAGAGTATGGAAGGAGTATTAATAAACCCTAAGAAAAGAAAGTCATTGTTAAACAGCGTGCCAAAAATGGAGACAATTGTTGAAGGACAGCAGTTTTCCGCTTTCCCGTTGACTTCCAAAAGTGACACATCAAACATTCCTTGCTCTGACGAGGAAGATGAGAATTTATAGCGATCGCCATGCAAATGCTTGAAGAAAATTTTAATTAATTTATGATGTTATTTATTACCGATAGATCTCAAGATTACATAATACTAAGTTATACTTTATTTTATTTTTATTTTGTTGGAATTTATTTTTATTACTAGTACATAATAGGTACTTATAACTATAACCTATAATTTAGTAACAAAATAAAATTGGTTATCTTCAGCTTTAGTCATAAGTAGGTCTTAAGCGAATAATTGCGCAAATCGACGAGATTCTCAAACATCAAATAAAAACTTACGTACGTTATTAGACTAAAACGTAATTCTGCTTACAGCAAAGAACAAAGCAGAAAAACGCACAAATTCGAATGGGTCTTCTAAGAATCGAAATGCATCCTCAAAGCTCTCCAGAAACACGTCTACAACAACCGAGAGTGAACCGCTATACATAGAAAAACTTGTTCATGATGATAAGGATTTTCTTATAGCTGCCGAGCTGGGAGATGATAAAGAACTTGCTAGACTGATACGGTAACCCATGTGAACATCACAGTATACAGTTATCTCAATTTACGAGCGTAAGGTCCTTTAAATTATCCTACGTGCGAATGATAAAATGCGCAAGAACATCACGCAAATTGGGTATCTCGGCTACGCATGAATGACTACGCGCGATTGTCTACGAGCTACAAATGACTACGCTCGAGAGTCTACGCGCCGTGACTACGCGCTAGTAACTACGCGCGTAAAACGCAGCCTATGTAGACGGGCAGACTCTTAAAAAATCTTATTCTTAATTAATTTACTAAGTATTATTTAGTATTCGATGCTAGTAATTAAATAAGTTCGTCCGTATGAGTTTCTCGTTTATTGTGACGAGCCATCTTTAGTCTAGTAAGTATTAACTTCAATACATAGTATAAAATAAAGTCCCTTCCCGCGTCTGTCCCTATGTATGCTTATATCTTTAAAATTATTGAACGAATATTGATGCGGTTTTTCTTAATAGATAGAGTGATTCAAGAGGGAAGTATATAAGTAAGTATAATATATGCACAAAATAGGTTAGGCGGAATGAAGTTCGCCGGGTCGACTAGTTACAAATAATAATAAGAAGCTTTATTATTTCCAGTAAGGGCGCTAATTTAAACGAAACAGACCACTTATCAAGAAATGCTTTGCACCTGACAGTATGCACAGGAAATATAAAGGCAGTTAGGCTTCTTCTTGAGGCTGGACTGAGTCCCAACATCAAGGACGCTCTGAGCCGGACGCCGCTCTCTCTTTGCTTATTCAGAAAGTAAGAGCACCTGTAGTACTAAAAAGATCAGACCTCCTTAGGCCAGTGAGCACCAAGAATAATAGGCTGTTGAACGTATTCATGATGCACACAGGCCTTAGTGTAGGTTGTTCAAAAATTCATTCTTATCCATTTTATTGTTGACTGTGAAGTTCATCTTTCACAAATCCTTTACTGAACTCATTCAGAATAGAACCTGTATTAATGATCACCATTATTATGCCCATCTACCTATCTGCGTAACTATAGTACCTACTTATAGTTTGATAACATTGTTTCTTTCCAGACCATTAGTTGCAATAGTGAACCTTCTTTTCGAACATGGAGCCAAATTAGTACCGCGTCATTGTGTAACAGATACTGGACTGTTTCTCCGTAAGCAACTAATATTTTAACAACACCGTGAAATAGGATCATAAATACCAAATGAAATACTAATACTACATACTATTTATTACTCACGTACTTATTTACTGTACTTACTTAACTTACTACCCTACTAAATTTGTTTGTTTCAGAGTTCATAATGATGGTAAGGCCCACCCATGAAGAAATTAAAATCATAAAATTATTGCTTGGAAAAGGAGCAATGCTCGAGGACCCAGATGTTCCTGGTGGTCGCCAAGCCCTCCACTTTGCTGCCTTGACCAACAACTGTGTTCTTATACAGGCCTTGGTAGACCTGGGAGCTGATTTGTTCGTAAAGAACCATAGGAATCAAACACCCAAAGATGTTGCCATAGCGTTTAAATGTAGAGAGGCGTTGTATTGCTTGGAAGATATTGAGTTTAGTTCGCGTTTCGATAAAAATGAAGATTGTAAAACCACAGAATAGACCAATAAAAATGCTGAAAGCTTCACCGTTAACTACACAGGTTTATTAGTTACTTTATCTATCATATTTCGTGTAAGTATATTTTAGGTAGTACAGTACATACAACAACATTCACCTCTTTTGCAATGGCATGATGGAATGGATGGATCACTAAAAAGCACACATGCATCAGCATCAATAAGCAACACGAAATTTGGCTGAAAGTCGCTTAAAGGGCGATTTTAAATAATTAATATCGTCTAAACCATGGCCGAAATCAAAAATATGCGCATTTGACTCCCTAGATAATCTTGCTTAGAATTTTTAAGGCTCTGTTGTGTATGTAGCTTTTAAGTTTAAAATCAATGAAAAAATTATGTAACTAAAGTGGCAACTTTAGGCAACAAACGGTTTTTTTTTATTATTTTGATTGAACCTGAAAGCTACACAACAGAGCCTTAAAAATTCTAAGCAAGATTATCTAGGGATTTAAAGCCGCGCAATTTTTTATTTCGGCCATGGTTTAGAAGATAACAATTATTTATCTAAGTGGCGCTAGTTCCACACCGCTTCGCCCCTAAAGCTCTTACTTTTGCTTGATCGGTCGCTGCCGCTGCCGCTGCTGCTCTTGGTACGACTTCATTGTATGTACATACGACTTTGTGTAGTTTTCTTAGTCTTCGATACACATCACTATTATTAAATGTCATTTTTCTTCTACAATCGAAAATAATATTTGGTCTGTGGACTATAGATATCAAAGATGGCGACCTTGTCGCAGTTGGTTCCTCTTGCCAAACAATACTAAGAAAAATATCTTGTCTAGCCTAATTTAGCTCTTAACTACTAAATTCAGTGTTTCACTGTAACGAACCTGTGTCCGACATAATTGATGATGTGATAATAAGTGTACTCATGGCTACCAATGTGCAAGATTCACTTGTGGTTCAACAGCAGTCATTTGTTGAGGAGATAGATTACAATGAAATTCAGGAACTAACTGTAAGTACCTAATATCCTCTCAATTACCCCACTCAATTAATCCACTCTTTGTTTATTAACTTATCTTGTGCATTTTTGCTAAAGTTTAACCTCAAACCTTGTTGATTAGGTTGTAGGCAAAGGAGCATTTGGGGTGGTGTGGAAAGGATTATGGCGGGATACTTTCGTGGCCGTGAAGCACATCAACTCGGAGGCAGAGAAACGCGAATTTGCCATCGAAGTACGGCAGCTGTCGCGTGTTTGCCACCCAAACATTGTGCGGCTGTATGGAGCATGTACCAAAGGTGCCCATGTCTGCCTTGTGATGGAGTATGCCGAGGGAGGCTCACTTTACAATGTGCTGCACTGTCGTCCTAAACCTAAATACTCTCCTGCACATGCTATGAGCTGGGCGCTGCAGTGTGCAGAGGTATGCCATTAAAAGTCGCTTATTACATTACTGTTTGGAATGATAAACAAGAAATTTATCTAAATCTTAATGATGCAATCAATAAGAACATTTTAAAAGTGTTCATAATAATCTTATTTGCATCAAGATAATCACAATAAAAATTAAATGTTTTTACTAAGTAAATACTTTCTCATCATTATGTACATATTTTTGAACAAAATTGCTTCTAACGTCTGTCTATGTATACTTAGATCTTTAAAACTATGCAATGGATGCCATTTTTTTTAATACATAAAGTGATTAAAGAGGAAATTTATATGTACAATACAGGCACAACATAGCATTATGTTAGGCAGTACAACGTTAGTTTGTTGACAAGTATATAATAGAATATTGTAATATTTTAAGTTCGTTGATTGTAATAAAGAGTCTATCTATGACGTATGTGACGTTGATTAGGAGTACCTACTTAACGCGCATATTTCTGTGACAAAAAGCTGAGCCTGAGCCCTTTCATCGCACAGTGCTTACTGTTTTTCTATAAAAATATATGTATTATATATGTTTTACTTAAGTTTTGCTTATGTAAACTGATTTGTATCTGTGCTGTGTGATGAATAAATTTTTTATCTATCTATCTATCTACATATAAATAATTAGAGGCTGCCCTGCGGTGCCACCAGCGCAGATTTCTCTTAAACACAAAAATG
The DNA here is from genome assembly GCA_951802225.1 of Euspilapteryx auroguttella. Taxonomy (NCBI): domain Eukaryota; kingdom Metazoa; phylum Arthropoda; class Insecta; order Lepidoptera; family Gracillariidae; genus Euspilapteryx; species Euspilapteryx auroguttella. The sequence goes on from OX637655.1 coordinate 4,157,845, forward strand.
CCCGTTTGAAATTTGGGAAATTATTCCTTTGGGCTCCCTACACTCCCCAAGGAACCCACATGCAAAATTTCAGCTCGCTACGCCCCATAGTTTCGGCCTAGCGTTGACTGTCAGTCAGTAACAGAAGAGTTTTATATATTATACTAGTCGACCCGGCGAACTTCGTACCGCCTAAACTTTTACTATCTTGTGCAGGTATCATACTTATAAACCTTCCTCTTGAATCACTCTATCCATTAAAAAAAACCGCATCAAAATCCGTTGCATAGTTATAAAGATATAAGCATACATAGGGACAGTCGCGGGAAGCGACTTTGTTTTATACTATGTATTGATAGATTGTTGTTTAAACTTTTTAAAAAAAAAAAATTTCTCTATATTGTTTCAGGGTGTAGCGTACCTACATGCTATGAAGCCAAAGCCACTGATTCACAGAGACTTGAAACCTCCAAATTTGCTGCTAGTTAGCGGTGGTCAGCGACTAAAAATATGTGACTTTGGAACTGCGGCAGACAAAGCTACTTACATGACAAACAACAAAGGAAGTGCTGCTTGGATGGCACCAGAGGTGAGAATCAACTATTTTAATTAATAAACCTGAATATATCAGCAATAATAAATAACTCATTAATACTGGAAAGCTTAAGTTTAATTAGTCCTATTCCTCAAAATGCTGGTTCAGAGTCTGGCTAGACCAGAGTGTACTTTATCTAGCAGTGGATGTCTTTTGATAGTGAATATGATTATACACTATAGGCAAATAAACAATCAGCAAAACCTGTTGCTTAATCATCCAAGCAACTCATAGCTTACTTAATGACAATACATCCCTATAGTTTTCACAGTACTACTAGCACTTTGGTAACATTTTTTAACTACACACTGGCTGTTGTTTTTATTTGAATTGACAAGTATTATTGAAAAACTTTAATTCCAATGACAATTTTATGGGTAATTGGATGTTCACTGCAGTCAGAGGCACCAGCTCATTAGCTGAGCCCACGAGAGGCATCAGTGCATTGAGAAGGACCCAGTTTTGATGAAGTAAATGTTTACCAGTGTGACAATAGGACATCTTGTTTAATTTAGTTAATAGATAAACACTTTATTTATTTACATAATACAGATGTTATGGTTACAAATTAAATTAAGTACTTAATTTTAAATAAAAATTAAATAATAATTAAAATAAAACAATCAAATACATAAAAACAGTAAGCAAAACAAAAAAATACAATAAAAAAAAAAAACAAAAATATAAATAACAATCATAAAAATAAAATAAATGTCAAAATTAAAAACAAAAACAAAAAAAAAAAAAAAAAACACAAGTCATAAAATAAAAATAAATATCATAATTAAATAAATAAGCCCCCAGCCCTTGCGCTCGGCTCAAAGGCTCCCATGACGCTGGCTGCATTGCCGCGCTGAACAGCAATGGACAGCCTCTGCGCCAAGAAGAAGCCCGAGCGTCGGTCTAAACCTCTATTAACAAGCCAATCTTGTTTTCATTTTCAACATCAACATATTTAACCAACTTCAAAAAAGGAGGTTATCAGTTTGACCCGTATGTATGTATGTTTGTCCGCGATTATCTCGCGTTTGGCTGAACCGAGTTTGATGCGGTTTTCAGAAATGTATTTTTTACATTCAGGAGAAGGTTTTAGTACCTATTTTCACCGACTTCGAAAAAGAGGAAGTTCTCAGATTATATTTGTGTAAGTTTGTTGAAGGCAAGGTCTCTTTTTGTAAAAAAGAAATTGTTGTAAAAAATGAATTATTATTTAAATAAATCCAGGTATTCGAGGGCTCATCGTACACGGAGAAGTGCGACGTGTTCTCCTGGGGCATCATCCTGTGGGAGGTGCTGTCGCGCCGCAAGCCCTTCGAGGAGGGCGGCTCGGCCTTCCGGATCATGTGGGCTGTGCATACAGGTATAACCTGCGCACATATAGAAACGATTTGAAAATGGCGGCCGTTGTATGGGCTGTCTCTCTTCTTAACTCAATAACCCTCATACTAATATATGCGAGATAGCATGCGCTCGGAGCGCTCGGCCGCCATATTCAAATCGTTTCTTTATGTTCGCGGCTATATAACACGGCAGCTATAATTATTTTATTATTTCTGAGAGGTCTGGCGAGTTTTGTTATTTTTTTATTTGTTATTTATCTGCAAAATCTGCCATTTAATTAAAAGTTTGATGCATGTGGCGCAATTAGATCGTCTTGAATCTTGAATATGTATTATTTATGAATAAGGATTTGGATTTTTATGTTCAATCAGTTTTTTTATGATTTCCTGATCCAGATTCTTTTTTTTTTAAAGTAAGTACACAATAAGACGTGTGATAGGTAATGTTTTATTCATGTTCAACGAGTCAAATAAACAAAAGCTTTAAAAATATAGCTACAAACTCGAAAAAAATCAACAACAAAAAACTTGTTTAAATCAGTGGATGAAATGTTTCACTGCTAAAGATAATCTATGCATTTTAAGCAATTGTAATCGCATTGCTATTTATGTACTTAAACCAATTATTTCTTTAAACTTCTACCAAAAATGTTCATATTTTAGCAGCAATTGATGACTAAATTGCTAGCAATGCGCTAACAATGTAACCTCGATTGGTTACAAGAATTCGAACCCTAATGATGAATCAAGAAACCATAAAACCTATAATAATGATTGTGATGCTGATTGTTGAGATGATTTAATGACATCATCATCGTGTCTGACAATGGTCAGTGATTCACTTTTTAGTTTATTTGGAACAGAACAAAGATTTGGGTTCAATCTGTCTTGGGCACGCGATGCTTACACACGCATTTGATTATAAATTGTTGCATTAAAATATTTGTGAAAACTACTAATAACTCAGGTAAGTGTTTAGTATAAGGTTTGTTGTTGTCTCAATCAATATATATAAAACTCTTCCGTTACTGACTGACTGACAGACAGCGCAGAGCCGAAACTACTGGGCGTAGACAGCTGAAAATTGGCACGTGGGTTCCTTGGGGAGTGTAGGTGAGCACTAAGAAGGGATTTCCCGAAATTCCTACGGGAACGGGAAAAAACTAGATTTTTGTGTTTATGAGAAATCTGCGCGGGAAAAACCGCGGGGCAGCCTCTAGTATATTATAAGATTTTTTACGCCTTGTATTTAATGGTAGCGCTACATTTAATTAGTTTCTCTGGATTCCTAGGATATATAAAATTCGAAGTTTTTATAAATCCTAAGAGAGAATCGACTCGATATCAACGCAGGGTGTATAGTGTATAGTAGACACAATGCTATGAGAGTGTAAGTATAGAAATAAGTGGCACGAAAACATCGCCACGATTCTCTCGCTCGTGGAGACGTCTTCCAGCTCTATGGGTCGAAGTTATTTAGTTGTCTATACTAATATTATAAAGAGGAAATATTTGATTGTGTGTTTGTTTGCATTGAATAGGTTCCGAGACTATTGAACTGATTTCAAAAATTATTTCACTGTTGAAAAGCTACACTATCACCAAAGACATTGAATATTCTCCAAAATTCAGAATGCAGGGTGGACCGAAGTTCGCTGTGTCAGCTAGTATGTCAATAAGTGTTAAAATAAATGATTCCAGGTCAAAGGCCGCCGCTGATCGAGGGCTGTCCGGAGCCGATAGAGCAGCTGATGACGCAATGCTGGCACAAGGTGCCCGCAGAGCGACCTAGCATGGCTAAGGTAATCCGTTCTATATCTTTTAAATAATATAACTTTCCATCGAGACATCATTATCATTACAACCGACAGACGTCCTTGGTGGACATAGGTCTCCGCCACAAGGACAAACGTTGTAGAGTAGAGAGAGACTAAGGATGGGCAGCAGTATCCTTCAATGCAATACGAAGACTCGAAGCAATACGAACACGCGATCGCCCACCCGCCTGTCGATTGCAGCAAACATACCATTTTCCATCAAGTAATATTGACACATTTTGAACTGAGTATTCTGTGGTTTAAAACACACACAACCCTGTAAATTTTCTCTTTTTCAGCCTATGTTACAAAAAATTAGGGTTGCGCCCTACAAATTCGCCCCTGCATCGCTAAAATCATTACCAGAGCCCAAATAATAGGGCTCCGCTTCATCTGGTGACCCCGACGTGTACTACTCTAAACCTCCTTCTCCTTCTTAAAACTTAAGAGATCCGCTCGGCTCATGTCAGTGGTACCTCCTCCATTCGTCCCCTTTCCCCGCCAGCTGCTTGACTTCTTGAAACGACACGACACCTATCTTTTCCTTTAGATGGTCAAGGTAGTTAAGTGTTTTGTCTCGGTCATACCCTTTCTCTTTTTCCCATAATCTTTCCTTCAATAATGTTTGTGATAAATGAGTTGTATCGTACAGTGGCGGTCTAGGACGCCGTAACATTTTCGGTTTTTCTGTATTGCAAAATAGCTCTTGTTCTTTGACAATACAGTCTAGGCCTGACGAAACCATAGACAAATCTGTTACGGCCTCCTAGACCGCCACTGTACCAGAACCAGATGCCCATTCAAAATCATTCTTTCCTCCTGCACCCTTTTCAGCTACTCCTCGTTGGTAATATTGTACTTCCAGGTTACTCCTTCCATTCGTCGCCAGCGCCACAAATCTAGTTATAAAACATTAAAACATTTTCAGGTGGTAGAGATGATGTCCGCCCTCTGCCAGCTGTTCCCGGGCGGCGACGCGCCGCTGGACTACGCGGCGTGCGAGCAGGACGACGCTTCTACCACAGATGACGACGTCCTGCTCTACGACACGAGGGAGAGCTTCGATGACGACATGTCGCACGGCTTTGAGCCAGGTTCATATTTATTGTTTTATGAGTGCCATAAGCCCTTATTCTCGTAAACACTTAAGATCGTTTTGCTATTGTTTTGAAAATAGCATTGTTTAATTTAAGAAAGAAAACATGTTTATTTACAAGCCACAACGACACAATGAAAATAGAAAACAAAGAAAATAACAAAACAAAATAAATAGGTAGATACTAAAAATTAAAAATATTCAAAAAAATGTCTCTGTGGTGCAATGCCTCGAAGTGTCGCTGCAGCTGCAAAATGGTACTAGCTCAGCATGTGCTGATGGTTAGTACCATCAGCGCTGATTTTCAGTTTACAACAATTTACCACATGTTATACAAGACTGAATATATCAAAATAAAATATAGGTAGGGCTTGATGACTCGTAGTTATAAAACCTTAAAAACTCATTAAAAGTACTGATCGATATAATTTAACATAACATCTACGTAAAATATCTATCGTAAATTATATATTAACACTCATAAAATCATCCTAGCGACGCTTTATGAGTGTTTTATTAGTTTTAAGTGTTAGAATAACCTTCTCAGTTTATGCTTTTTTTTTATTACATCCTACTCTTTTGTTTTAACTAACAGAGTACACAAACGAGTCTACAGCCTCGGAACCTGTCCAGCTTCGAAAAAAAACACAACCAAGAACCGAGAGACCGCGGTCGTTTGTTGAAACGCAAGTCAGCAAACTACAGAACTTGATAGCGGCGGAAGCTGTGCCCAAAACGGCAGCGATACAACGTGAAGAATCTGAATTCAATAGAATAGGACAGGTTAATATACCGCAGCAGTTTAGAAACATAGAAGAGAGTGACGTCAGATCCCCGGTTACTATAAACAGAACGTCCAGTTCGCCCGTGCCGACAGATAAGGCCCACACTCCCGAGGGGAGCCAGGACACGCTACGGATCGTTAGAAGCCCCGTGTTCAGCGACCATTCGTCGCCTCGCAGGCTTTCACCGATTGTAAATTACAATATTGGCAACATGAATCCGAGGCATATTGATATGGAGTCGTATTGGACCAGGGAAAATGAGAAGAGATCACCGTCTAGAAGTCCGAGTCATACGAATTCAACTTTAACGACAGATGATTGTAATTTGAACTATTGTGATAGACTGAGCGCGGCCAATAGCCCGCTCGCGCCAAGGAAGATGTACCAGAATGGCAATGTGCCACAGAGATTGCCTTATGATCCGCGCTTTCAGACACCGTTGCAAGTTGATGTCGATCCTGTAAGTTTATGTACATATAATAACGCATCACACACATGGGCCTTAGAAACTGTATATAGGGTGCCTGAAAAACATACGCATACTCATACCAGGAAATAAACGTAGAGGATGGATATCCTTTATTTATATTCATTTTAATTCGAATATGTATCATATGGGCCGCCGCACGTTCTTGCAATGTTATACCTAAAGTGCGGAGTGAGCCAGGCCTGGTAGTGGTTCATATATAAGCTTAGTAAACTCGAAGTGTATTTTAAATATTATAAAATTAATAAAAAAATTAAAAATGTGCATATTTTTTACAGAATGCATGGGAGCTAACAGACTTGCCACTAAACTATGATGAAAATGATTTGGTCGAGGTCAAAAACATGGCGGGCTTCGACAAAATCTTTACAATGGGTAAGTCGTTTATTTTTTTCACAGTTTTACGATGCGACATTCAAGAATTTCGACATTTTGTAACCGCTTTCTAATAATACTAAAGAACGTGCCAAATTCAGTTTTAGTGCGTCATAGCCAGTTGAAAATAGTGTAAAGTAATCTAAAATTAAAGTAGAGTGCGTAAAGCATACTTTTACAAATTTTCCATCCAAATAGTGCCATCTAGCGCCCAAGAAGATGAACCTGCTCTGAATTTTGTCGCTTCGATCCTACCATTCGTTGCAGATCGTTTATAGATGGCGCTGTCGAAGGCACTCCTACGCATTTCCAAATTTTCTCTGAATAACTTTTTTCATGTCTGTTTTACGTTAAATCTGATATTATGTTAATGCAATCAATGTATATTGTTATATTTTTTTAAACTAATCATACATTTGGAAGATAAAATAAGCAAAAGAGAAAAACTTAATTTACTTTTTATATTAAGTTTTAAGGTAACATTATTATAAACACAAAGTTTTCTTGTAGAAACAAACTAAAAATAAAATATTTATACCACGACATTTAAAGTCCAAAATAGGTCGCCGCGACCTACCGTAAAACCGAATGAATTAACTACTCTCTACCAACTATTTGCTCCGTGTTCCATGTTTTCAGTTATTGAAAAAATATTCTATGCTCGTTAGAAATCTCGTATAAGGTACATTTTTACATAAGTTTTATATGGCAGTCTACACATGATTTTGTAAATCACTCCTTCTATACTTATAGAAATACTGAGCGCCCTGCGCTTTCGCCGGCGCAATTTCTCTTCAATCCCAAATTCCCGTGGGATTTTCGGGATAAAAAGTAGCCTATGTCCTTTCTCAGGCTTTAGACTATTTCAGTTCTGATTTTCATCGATATCGGTTCAGTAGTTTTAACATGAAAGCGAGACAGACAGACAGACTTACTTTCGCATTTTTAATCTATATTTATAAAATTCAAAGGTGACTGACTGACTGACATAGTGATCTATCAACGCACAGCCCAAACAACTGGACGGATTAAGCTGAAATTTGGCATGCAGGTAGATGTTATGGCGTAGGCATCCGTTAAGAAAGGATTTCTCAAAATTCCCTCAGGAACGGGAATTACGGGACTTTTTAGTTAGTATGAAAAATCGATATTATTGAGTGTATCGACGTGAAACTTGGTGTACAGGTTCCTCTGTGAATGAAAGAGTGTTGAAAGAAAGGAATTTACAAAATTCCCACGAGAACTGGGTTAACGGGAATTTTTTGTGAGAATGAAATCTCGACTTCCTTGAGTGTATCGACGTGAAATTTGTGTACAGGTTGTTCAGTAGATGAACGGTGTTGAAGAAAGGAATTAACTAAATTCTCATGGGAATAGGGCTGCAGGACTAATTATTTAGTATGAAAAATCGATTTCCTTGAGTATGCCAACGTGAAATTTGGTCAACAAGTGTAAGGGTGTTGGAAGGAAGAAATATACTAAATCCCCACGGGAACGTAAAACGGGACTCTTTAGTTAGTATTAAAACAATGCATATATATTTCTTTATTTCCACGTAATAATAGGAAAACGGGTCCTTCAGTGGGTGTAATTAGTTTCAGAGTTCTATTAAGAAAAAAATAACCAAAATTCACATGGTAACGGAACATTCCCAAAAACATAAAGCGCCTAAAAATCTTCAACTTTTTTTTACTCGAGTACGTACATATATTAGGTATGTAGGTACGTATATCCAACTACTTTTACCCAACCAGCTAATAGAAATGTTAGAAGTTTCAGTGTCTGAATGGTGGAGTGTAGAAATGAATTTATGGAGTTGCCACGGGAACTGAAATAAAGATAGATACTTTAGGGGGTATGGGTGCGATCAGAAATGATGTCACCAAAATCCTGAGTCGTAAATCAACCATTAATTAACGATTTTAATGAAAAAGCGCGTGCGAAGCTGCGGGCAAAAGCTAGTATTATATATAACTAGTCGACCTGGCAAACTTCGTACCGCCTAACCTAATAGTATTTTGTGCATGTATTATACTTATAAACCTTCCTCTTAAATCACTCTTATCTATTAAAAAAAAACATCAAAATACATTGCATAGTTTTAAAGATTTAAGCATATATAGGGACAGACGCGGAAAGCAACTTTATTTTATACTATGTATTTATAGTATATGGTATGGGAGTATGTATATTCATTTTCTATCTCACGATACATTTTCCTGTTTACATAATGTGTATGAAGTTTCCACACATTATGGTTTGATTCATCTTAATACGGGGAAGCTAAATCAATTATTATTTTTGATATACATTCATTTAATTTCACGCTACTGTTTGTGCTGTAACTTTCATTTTTTTGTAACTAAATGTAAATAAAAATACAATTTTGTTTTAAACCGATGACAATAAGCAGAGTTTATTTGTTTTAGACTCTTTCAGCTTATAAAACTAACATTTGTCTATCAGTCAGATTGTATTGTAATAAAATCATGGTTTTTTTTTAAATTATAAATACCAAATTATTATTTTTTTGAGGAAAAATAATTGCCGCACCGTCAACTGTGCTCTTTTTATACTGCAGGGAATTTGTAGCAGTCCCTCGTATTCTGACAGATAATTTTAATGCTATTTTTAACACGACTGAATATGCACTATAACTCCCCAATGGTTTTCGAAAATAGTTTCGCATAGCTAACGTTTGCGGCAGTATGCATGCAGATGTTAGTTGGAACACGGCGTGAGTCAGGCCTCTCGGAAGCAACGCGGGAGTCGACAAGCGGACTATTTCAGTAGTGTCCGCTTACCTTCTAGGAAATATTGCGAGTTGGGACCAACGACCGCCCGGCTTCTTTATTGTTAGAATAGATACACTGCTCTCTCTTGAGGGTTGATTATATGGACTAGGAACTAATTGTATTTAAAACTGTTAAACTGATCTTGCAGTTGTTTTGTGTAAGCAATTTGCATTCTCTAATTTGATTGCGATTCGCACGAGCTGACCCGGCGAAATTTGTATACTTTGTTTTAAGTGATGGTAGTTATAATATAGATAAATAATATTGCCTTTCTACTATTCTGACGCGTATAAGATATCACACTGTAAAGTTTGATAAAATTTCCAGCAGTATTTTTTTAAGTTTAATTGTAACATTCGATCATCTAAACATCTTTAAAAAAGATTTGTATTTAAAGTGTTAGGTAGAATGTACCCGGAAGAAAAAAAAAACTGCTTCCACATTCCCGTAGGAAACTAAACGAGTATTTAAATTAAATAAACGAAGCAAGAAAGATAATTCACTGCGCACGCTTTTCAACTCGCATCGTACAAAATATAATAATATAATGGCATTACTTCCACTTTTCTCAAAACTACATTGGCTATCAAAAAACGCGAACATAACGTTAATTGCTAGCTAACTACGGGAATAATAGAAAATATTTTCTAGTTCAAGTTTCAGGGCATAATATATTTTTCTGTGTGATAGCCCTCTGTAAGTTTATCCATCCCTTGTCCCCAGTATTCTCGGTACAGTACAGGGTACGGTTTGGGCGGCACCAGGAAGCGTTGCTAATTCGTCCAGCATTCACGCAGTGAGTCACGCGCAGCAATTTAATCTTTGTTCGGATACGATCTCGCTGACTTATCTTCGTTTTGTCACTGCCGCGGAGTGATTAATTGTTGACCACCACTCTGGCCTTTGGTTCGCTGTACGCTCTACTGAAGTATATATGTATTGTATAGGTATCAAATCTTCAGAGTAGAAATGCATTTAGACTTGACGCATCGACATTATGTTTTCATACTACTGTCAGTGTCAGAAATGAGATGGAATTGGACACTCCTTCTGAAAACAGTTCATTAGAAAAAGCATCTAATTTTTTTTGTTAAATAAACCTTGTTTCCTAGTTTTAACTTTAAACGTTTCAGCACTGCAACAAATTAACTCTACCACGGATCTATTTCGGTACCCCATGAATCATCCCAGCAGTTTCCTAACGGCTAATTTAGTTCAGTGATCGGTGAGTCACCCACATGAAACCCTGGGGCCAGATCTGTATGTCGATATCGGCTTGAAGACGTAGGGACGTATCTTATCTACGTCCAGTGTAATTTGAACTGTGAATAGGTAGCAGTGACTACTGATTCCAAATGTCAAGCTTGATCGGTCATTTGTAGACGAAAGCCAGATGTCGGATGAATATCAGAGCGATCAAAGTGCGCGACGTCGCCGTATGGCGTTCTTTTGTTTTGTTTACCGATCGCTTTCCGAATGACGCGCAGGGAAACTCATATAGGTATTTAGATTTACCTAATCTTCTCGTCTATACCTACTACTTTTGACCAAAGCTTGGTACTTGTTCCATTGCTGGCCAAAGCGCATTATTATTATAGGGGCTAATTACAAGTTTTCTAAATTTTTAAACCAAATAAGATAAAAAATTGTCGAGACAAATTTTTTTTAAATCTTCCGTAATGTTCGTACACATTTACTATACAAAGAAATAAACTTTATTTCGGTGATAAAATCAAGTTTACGGAGTTTTATGCGATTTTTATAATATTTTTTCAGCAGCGCGGGAAAACCATCGCAAACAGCTCGCTGTGTCATGGTGTCGGGTAGACGTCAAAATTAACTAAAACCTTAATGATGTTTAATTTGATTGTGCGAAGAAAGAATTGAAGTTTTCTGTATAATAGTCCTACGCCTAGGCACTGACGAGAAGATTAGATAAATGTGAATTTATGAATTTTCCTGCAAGTCCAAGCGTCGTTGCTAAAATAAATGTGTACGAACATTACGGAAGAGGATTTAAAAAAAAACATCTTGCCGACGCATCAGACGTCAAAGAACAACATCTTGATAAAGTAAATAGTCGTAATATTTCCCGCGGCCGGCTCGAATAAACAAACGTGTTGATTTTTATACGGCCACCGCTGTGCCGCAGCCACCGATCTCATCTCCAGCATATTGTTTAGTTTTCGAAGCATACCTTTGCGGCCGAACGTGGAAAATAGAACGATCGCTATGTTAAACGATTATGAATGATGGCCGCAATCAAGCCAATAACCAGCAAGCCCAATACTTGGCTGTCACAAGCGGTTTTGGGCTTAAATTGTAAAAGTCCATTTCTATTTCTATTCCGTGTTTGATTATGGTATTGACTATTACCATATCATCGTAATTCATTTAGCGGCTAACTCAACTTTGGTCGGGTTGCCTTATCTTATTTACATAATTGACTGTGCATCTTGGATAATTTTCAATTGCAGTCACTCAGGAGATAAGCATTCGATTTACAGTACCAGACAATAATTAATATCGATTACTTATATTATTAGTAGATACTAAAGTTAAAAAGTAATAGAAGCTTTCCAGGCGTCTTGTGTCACAAATCACACCCGGCCCGCTCCTCGGTTTATCCCCCATTTTGCCGCGAAAACAGTCCGGCCCGTCTGTACAATGTCAACGCAACACTTTGCTGTCTCATCAGTGTGATTGTCGCGTATGAATCAGCCACCGATACAATTAATCTAATTTAGGATGGGCCTCGGTGATCGGCGACGTCGCCCAGTCTCGCGAGGCTAGCGGGGCTCGTTGCACGCGAGTGCACCGCCTGCAGCACTCATGTCGCGCGCGGACTGCGTCTCGGCTCGGCCAGGTTACGACAACTTTCAAGTTATCGTTGACGTTTACATGAGTAAGTTCTCTGCTCTGATCCGAGATCCTTGTTTTGTTTACGAGCGCGCGATGTTCGTGATCCTCTTGTAGTAAAGGTGCCTGTCCGAAAATAAGATTGATGACCGCACCGAATTGCGATGGGAATAACCTGACACAAGAACAATACGTTATAATTTTAGTAGTCCTGAAGGCCGACTGTCATAACCTGACAGCTGTTGTTAGCAAATGCATTTGTTAGAAAAATTATATAGAGTTTGACATTAATTTTGCGGATCGAGCTGGGATTTATAATATCCAGTAACTATTGGTGACAGTGAAATAATCGGTTGTCAAAATGCAATGCCAAGTGTCCGGCGGCGACCGCGGCTGCTGAGAGACTCTTTCCAATGCTCGTGAATCACTTTTAATTATTTTATGACTTCCGCGCGACGTGCGGTGTAAACAATTATGCGGAGGGTTCAAATAAAGCTCGCTGGCTCGTAGCACGCGACTGCGTCTTGGCCGCTGCCGCTGTGCAGTTTTACTAGCTTTTCTAATTCTTTGTATCTTATATTTCTACCAGTATACAGACCTCTTCGATCATACGCATAATGTTATGTTTACTGGGAACCAGGGACTCGCCAGGAGGTAGTACAAAGAAACCTTTAAGAAAATCTATCAATTTATTTTCGAAGTTCGGCCCGATGCCATTGATTGTGTGAATCATCGAGCAGATGTGCGGATATATTCTTGAATATTATAATTTATCTCTCTCGCTGCTGTAGTCGCAGTAGTGAATTTAGAGAAATTTACAGTAACCTAGATCTAGAAAAAGATTTATCTTAAACTAAAAGACTATTTTTACTTAAAGTTTGAGATGGTTATCACTGCGACACTAGCGCCGATCGCGAAAAAATTTATTTCTTAATTAATAATGCCAAAAGTGTCCACATTTAGCAACAAACAGTATATTTCTTAGATAAACATAATCTCACGCCTGTTATTCCCCGAAGGGTTAGGCTGAGGTACCAGCTCAAGAGCCAGACCCACCTTTAGCCGAGTTTATGCTTTATTACCAACGTGACAAGGGGCCAGATCAGATATTTCTTAGATCTTTTACCTGAATGCTACAAAACCTGCTAAAGAAAGAATAGCGTCATTGACTCACATTTTAGATATTTGCCATGGTTAACAAGTTTTTTTTTTCTCGATTGGCGCTAGTGTCGCCGTATTATAACAATAACAATACCGAAGGTAAGCTTCTTTGATATATTCCCGCTGTGGCCTAAACAGAAGCCGCTGAAAATCCTTTTCAATCCCGCGGTATTAATCACGCGACACTGTAATTAATTGCGCTAAATTGGACGGCTACCAATGCGGCGGTAATAAAAATAAAACGCCATTGAGTTTTCATTGTGTTTACAGAAGGAAGGCTGAGCATTGAGCAATAGTAGTATGTTATTATGGAAGTGATTGCGGCTGACTCACGCGCAGATTAGGACGTTTGACCATAAAGAGTAGCCTGCTGAGACGTTTTGCAGACGGCGGCGCCTGCCTAGTGATTCAGCGGCGGCGGCGGCGGCGGCGCGGCGCAGGGCGCATGCGCGGCCCGGCCCGCAGGCCGCTGGCACCCGCCGCCGCGCCGTGACTAACCGCTCTAGATACAATCAAAATATGTGACAAGTTTATTTCTATTCCGAACAACACGCTCTCGATATATCCTAACTCAAAAGTTGAACATCTGCTTATTTTTTCCTGCGACATAACTAGGTCGGGGTTCGTTCCTGCGTCACTGCGCGCCGTGCCGCAGCTAGCCCGAGAATGTTACTTTTACGCAAACTCGTAACGGCCGTTTATCATCGGCCTCGATCGCGTTTACTCTACGCGGCTCAGCCCTGCAACTAAAACGGGAAAAGGTGCTGCCTGATGATTGAGCTAGCGCAGTACCTAGTACCCTGAAAAACTGAAAGGCCTAAAGAGCTTCGAGAGTTGTGTAAATATTTATAGAAATATAATGCGTTGTTTTGCAGACCGCTTTATTTCGAGTAATGTAAAAATACCAACGTTTGCTAACGTCCACGCACATTTAAAGTACAAAGTGCTCAAAATGTCAAGATAAAATAACACAATTGAATTACGCCGCAAGCACTGAAAAAACGGGAACTCTTAAACAAAGAGGGCATTTGTAAGCTTAATGTTTTGACAGTACTGGCTGAAATATGACATCGCAAAGTAGGCCTCTGGGGCGTATAAATAAAAAGGAATTTAGCGCAAGCGTCTTTTAAACGTATATAAAAAATTTGATCGAGCGCGTGACAGCAAAACTATACGTCTTGAAGTATAAAGTAACTAGCTTTTGCCCGCAGCTTCGCACGCGCTTTTCATTAAAAACGATAATTATTGACGATAACTCCCGTTTTACATTCCCGTGGGAATTCATAAATTTCTTTCTTCAAAGATACCAGCTAAGATACCAGCAACAATAAAGGACCTTAAAGTATCTTTATTTGCAAATAGCCTTAAAAACATTTTGATAGGTAAATGTTACTATAGTGCTACGGACTTTTTATCTGACAAATTTTAATTATTTTTTATTATTCTAATGCAATGTTATTTAATATTTTGTATGACATCGAAATTTGACAGTATATGTATTTAATTTTGACATAATATGTATTTAGTTTTGGCCATTTGTAAATTTATTTTTTATTTTTTTATTCTGTATTTTCTTTATTAGCTTTTACAAGCAATATTTGTATGCTCCAAACGGGCAAAACATGAAGGACATTTTTATTTATTTTTTTCATCTTATTTGTAAATTACTCGTGTTTTTGACAAATAAATTTACTTTTACTTTTAAACACCCCCTACATACAAAGGACCTGCACACTGAATTTCACGTTGGAATCACTTAATGAAGTTTAAAACGATTTTTTCATAATGTTATTTCACGTTCCCATGGGAATTTGGTTAATTCCTTTCTCTCAAACCCCTTTCATCTACTGAGAAACCTTTTCAACTCGATACACTCAGATTTCTCATAAACACCAAAATCCCGTTTTTTTCCGTTCCCATGGGAATTTCGGGAAATCCTTTCTTAGTGCTCACCTAGACTCCCTAAGGAACCTACATGCAAAATTTCAGCCCGCTACGCCCAGCAGTTTCGGCTTTGCGTTGTCTGTCAGTCAGTCAGTCAGTAACGGAAGAGTTTTATATATATTGACTAGAGGCTGCCCCGCGGTTTTTCCCGCGCAGATTTCTCATAAACACAAAATTCCCGTTTTTTCCCGTTCCCGTGGGAATTTCGGGAAATCCCTTTTTAGTGCTCACCTACACTCCCTAAGGAACCTACATGCAAAATTTCAGCCTGCTACGCCCAGTAGTTTCGGCTCTGCGTTGTCTGTCAGTCAGTCAGTCAGTCAGTCAGTCAGTAACGGAAGAGTTTTATATATATTGACTAGAGGCTGCCCCGCGGTTTTTCCCGCGCAGATTTCTCATAAACACAAAATTCCCGTTTTTTTCCGTTCCCATGGGAATTTCGGGAAATCCTTTCTTAGTGCTCACCTAGACTCCCTAAGGAACCTACATGCAAAATTTCAGCCTGCTACGCCCAGTAGTTTCGGCTCTCCGTTGTCTGTCTGTCAGTTAGTCAGTCAGTCAGTCAGTCAGTAACGGAAGATTTTTATATATATTGATTGATATTTATGAACAATAAGATATACAATCTCACAGTACGATTTTGTTCGAAAAGTTTTTACATTGTACCAACGTATCCTCACTGTACCAACGTATAATCTAACAGCTTTTAGTTTTTCTCCATAAATTAAAATCACAGCGTCAGTCATCTATCACCCGTTTAGACGTTTGATAATAATCTAACCGTGTTATTCATAAAGATAAAGAACATTTTAAGTAGCCTTACTGGAGGTCTACTTATCTGGTTTGTTGTAAAGTAAATACGTGACATCCAATCTAAATTGACATACATCATATAACTAAAATGCTCTTTATCTTTTTATGAATAACAGGGTAAGTAAATTAGGCCATAAAAATGTTTAGTGTGAAAACTTTGTAGCTTTAGTTAACGTTCGTCTTACGTAAATTTTGTTCTATAGGTACAGTCGCATGGAAATAAAGGATTTTTTTTTTTCAACTTACTATACATACTTAACTATAAAATTAACTACAAAATAACTATGAGAAATTAAAAAAAAAATGTATTAAATAATAATTATTAGGTAACTAATGTATTTAATTTAGAGAGGCACTCTCTGCCAACAAACTGCTCTGTAGTTTGGCGGATATTATGTTTAGTATTTTCTTGTAAATTATGAAATGAATAAACGCTTTATTTTATTTTTATTTTTTTATATTTAGAACTCTTATACTTAGTATACCCTACATGAGTATAAAATACCAAAATGATTATAGTATCAAAGGAAAGGTACATAATTGAAATTTGAATGTGTCAGTTTATTCCTTTAGCAGTATTATCACCTTTGTTTGACAAGCGGGTAGAATCCGGCATCTTCTTGCGCCACGCCATCGATGCGAAGCCGAATATTAAACTTTTTTTATATAAAAAATTGTTATCTACTTTTATACATGTATTTATGTGATTTACCATGAAATACACCACTGAGTGCTCCGTAGTTTATACCTCTAAAGTTCTTGAGTTTATAACAAGTGTAGAGCTAAGGTGACATAGGTACATCTTTTCTTTAATCAATATATATAAAACTCTTCCGTTACTGACTGACTGACTGACTGACAGACAACGCAGAGCCGAAACTACTGGGCGTAGCGGGCTGAAATTTTGCATGTAGGTTCCTTAGGGAGTGTAGGTGAGCACTAAGAAGGGATTTCACGAAATTCCCACGGGAACGGGAAAAAACCGGAATTTTGTGTTTACGAGAAATCTGCGCGAGTGAAACCGCGGGGCAGCCTCTAGTCAATATATATAAAACTCTTCCGTTACTGACTGACTGACTGACTGACTGACAGACAAAGCAGAGCCTAAACTACTGGGTGTAGAAAGCTGAAAATTGGCACGTGGGTTCCTTGGGGAGTGTAGGTGAGCACTAAGAAGGGATTTCCCGAAATTCCCACGGGAACGAAAAAAAACGGGAATTTTGTGTTTATGAGAAATCTGCGCGGGAAAAACCGCGGGGCAGCCTCTAGTAATGACAAAGTTTTAACTTTCAGTTATATTTTTGAATTAATATGAAGTGGAAAGCGCTCGGAAAGTTCTCTCTTGTTCATGTTCTTTTAACCGATTCATAATTCATACTCATCTTCTGTGCTTTTCTGAAATATGACTATCTTTAAAGCAGACTAACTCTAAATTTATCTGTAATTCTTAACCACGAGATCTTCTGCAAATATTTCTAGAGAATGGTAAAATAGACATGCCGGTTGCCTAGGGTTGCTTGTCGCGTCGCGGGAGTCTAAAATACGCGAGTGAATCACCCGGCCGCTATTTCTAAGCCTCGTCGCTGCCAATGCCTTTGTGTCTTCCTATATTATGAAACAAAGGGCATCTTGATTTGAAGACTGATTTTATGAATAGTTGAGAAAGATTATGCAGCAGACATGCAAGCTTTGCTTTTCACTGTAGCACTAGTACGTACGTATAAGTACGGTAAGACCAAAAAACTTCAGCAAAGCTGCCTTAAACCTAATCTTATAAAAAATTTGGTTTCCATAACCAGGTGAGCTGTTATTATGGTGCCTCTCTAAATTAAATACATTAGTTACCTAATAATAATTATTTAATACATTTTTTTTTTAATTTCCCATAGTTATTTTGTAGTTAATTTTATAGTTAAGTATGTATAGTAAGTTGAAAAAAAAAATCCTTTATTTCCATGCGACTGTACCTACAGAACAAAATTTACGTAAGCCGAACGTTAACTAAAGCTACAAAGTTTTCACATTAAACATTTTTATGGCCTAATTTACTTACCCTGTTATTCATAAAAAGATAAAGAGCATTTTAGTTATATGATGTAAGTCAATTTAGATTGGATGTCACGTATTTACTTTACAACAAACCAGATAAGTAAGATATGCCAAATAAAACTAATTGAAATCTAGAACTTATTATGCTACATTATGTTCTGCAGAAAACTCTACGCTGTAAAGATTTTGTGAAAATACGGTGAGGTGTATCCTCAATCAGAGCTGCAGAGAAAAGTATCTATTAACTGTTGAAATAATAAATACTTAATATAGCATTGAGTACTCTATAGGTAAGTCTCTCGAAAAAAAACTATAATATCTCCACGTTAAACAGCGTTCGACCGACGTCCGACGTCAGATGTATAGCAGAGCCAAACTCTACCGTATCGTTTCAAAGAGGGTACGTAATTAAAACGGATTGAGATGTAGTGTAGCTGGTCGCCGCTCCTGCTCTGTCCGCACATCATTCTTTGAAGTGATCTGGATACTATCACGTACCTACTAAACAGTTAAACTATTAAAAAAAAACGCTTGTCCTCGTTTTTATTTTAGTTTATGTAGATGTCACTTGGTTAAGCACCTGTTTGCTATTTTTGTTCCTGATATTGCAGTTTACTTAAATATTAAATATTCTTATAAAGGCGTTATAAAGATACCGTACTTTAAAAATGATTTGATTTCCAAACGAACCCGCGCTTTAAAACCAGCATAGCATAAACGTTGATTGTTCCAGTTCTAATTTCGCAGGAAGTTGGCACGAAAATGTAAACTGCCCTCTTTAACAAGTAATATACCCAAATAGTGCCAGGAATATACGAGCCGCTCCCATTTTCACGAAATAGCTGAGGATATTTTTATAAAATATCCAGAAATAATATATTTGTGGCTTTAGTTTTATCTATAAGGTAGACTATATAATTTTCATATTCATTTCATTAAATATATAATTTTCCTGCTTTTGGAACGAGTTACGCTTGCAAATAATATATTTAACATGTTGACATCCTCTCTCGAATATGTCTTAACTAAAATACGGCTCTCATGATACGTCATAGTGGTGTATTCCTCCTGCCACCGAAAAGACGACGACGTCTTAAAGGCGTTAAAAGATCTGAATTCTATCGACGCACTTATAGGATAAACTTTAGCACGTCGATTGCCTTGAGATGTCAACGTAAATGTGTGACGCAAGCGGCTTTGGCCTTCTACATTATGTGTCCATCCCGACTCCCTGGCCCCAGACATCTAAGGAAGAGATCCCTCGATAATAAACAATTTAGAAGAAGAAACAGACTGGACTAGGATACGCCGTCATGTTATTTAATTTACCACTATGTGTGGCTGATTCAAGTTTCAAATCCCGATGGGAAATTATTTTATTATCATGGTCAAATCAACTTAGAAGACAAGTTAAAAACATTATCTTCCCGTCCGCACATCGCCTTTGAGAATTTAGTTTGAGTAGCGTTCTTGATTTATGTTGACAAATCTATCGATCGCTGAATCAAGCCAGATGCCCTGACTGATAGTGATTTTTCAGCAAGCTTTACAGCCTAATCCTCCGCGGCTGACGTTCACGACTCCTGATGTAAACGTGCAGCGCTTTGATGTGGTAAATTCTGATTTACAATATGTCAAGTATTCTCTGATGATGGCTGGCTATAGAGCTAAGCCCCGCTGATGTGCCAAGATTTTTATATCTGTAAAATAAATTCTTTGCTACCTAGTTTACCTAAATATAAATAATTTATACGTTTAGAGCATCTCCTGAGTTTTTCTTTCTTCGTCTGTTGTTCTGTAGACCGTAACAGTGTTCCTGAAAATAATATAAACATGTCATAAGCAGAATTACTAGTCGTGGGCACTCAATCATATTAATAATTATTGTGCATGTTGTTCACTTGTTGATTTGCGTCAAAACAGTACGCAATTCGTAGCTGTCACGTCAATGGTGTTGTTTTTGAGGTGTTGGCTGGCATCTTATGTTTTAGATGACTGTGTAAGTTTCCTTGATAGCGTGTTTTCCTTTTTTTCATATTTTTAATTATTACTATTCAAAACAGAACCACTGCTGGGCAAAGACCCCTTTTCAACACTTTCCTGTCCTAAAGGAATTTCCACTTCTCTGATTTGTCGTGCGCTCCATCGTTTCCTGGGGCGACCATCACTTTTTTTTTTTTTTCATGTCCATCTAATCTTGTTTTGTGTAAGTATTTTCTACTTAGTCCTTCCTGATTGTTTGGTGCTTACATCGTATTTAAAAATCTTTGGTTTAGAAGAAGTAATAATAATAATAAAATAAATATTTTTATTTTTTTTCTTTCTACAATTTGAGCCTTATAGATAAACATTAAAGGTATGCAGAATTAATAGAAAGTAACAGAAAACATGTTTTGTTGTCGTGTTTTCTAGTCCCTAAACTAGGCTAAGTCTGTATCTTAGGGTACAGTTAATAACATTTTACAATAATGTAAGAAATTGAATATGCATGCATACATTTAAACCTATTGCAAATTACTGGGTAATTATCCAAAGGGCGAACTTCAATGAAACTAACTGTACTAGCTGGCAAGGCATCCGATCGTGATAACAACGGTCTTGATTGCCAACACTGATTCCACTCTGCCATTGTCATATTTCACAGCGTGATATCTAAGGGCGGACGCACACTGCTCCACCGCCTATAGTCAAATAAATTTGATTTAGGCAAAAAGTGTAGTTTTGAACAAAAACTATGCCCACTGACGAGCCAGCGAGAGTCTGATTAGAACCACTCAAATCAAAATTTACACATTGTACTTTTTGTAAATTGTGGCGAAAAGATTGTGTTTGCAAGGACCACTCTAGTTAGTACGCTAGTTCATAGTAAGTTATAGAGCCAAAATAATAAGTAGAATGCGCGCCGGATAAGTCTTCTTGCCATTGGGGGCGCCACTGTATACTTACTTCGCCCGCCATTCAAAACAAATGACTGATTAATAATTGGTTCATATTTTAACCACGCGCAGACTTACCTGTCGCGCACTCTAGTTAAAATTATTTGACAGAAAACCAGTGTCTCTCAATTTTAACGAATTATGCTGTGCGCCTACCCGCCTACCCCAAGTGGTCACCTGAGATGAATTGTCAAGTGCTCTGTCTGACGTCGCGACGGCCGATTTGACTGTCGGGATGATTTCTCGAGAATTATGCGTGACAGAACTTAGTCACTGCAGCTGCCTTGTCTTTATCTGGAGTTGGGCGATTTTTAACAAAATTATCTACTAGTGACTCTGACTCACTTTAGAATCTTGTGAGCTACAGACCTCGAGAGTATATTGGTAACTTTACTTTCTCGAACGAGTTAGTTTTAGAACAGTTTGCTATGCAAGTGGCTACTTATAGCATCATAAAGTAAAGTTTTTGGTATTTAACCTAAAAGTGTTCTTAAAGTATTAAGCACACTATTATCTAGTGTTATGTGGCATATTTTTTTATTTGCCTTAGTTTAGTTTTGTTATTTTTTTTGCAGATTTAGGAAGCATTAGCATAAAAAGGCCCCATATATAACAGCAAGATAAAAGTCAAAATAAAATTAAAACCGTATATATTTTTTGTATGAATAATAAGCTAGACGCAAATAAATCGGTTCATTAAAATGTTTCTTACGCTATGACTTAAAAATACAAAAACACTTTCAAATTCTCATAAAATTCAAGGCGTTATTGAAAAATAAGATTATACGTGAGATGACACGCAGCATCATCTGAAAATTCTTTCACTAGTTTTGTTCCGATATAATCAATGACTTTCCATTACTATACAGCGGTGAACCAAAGAAAAAATGTTACATGAAGAACTGCGCTTCCGTTTTCATTAACTGAATGCTTCAACAGCTTTAGCCGTTAAATGTTCGTTAGTCACCCAGTGACGTCGCGGCTGTCTTCGCCTCGGTTTCGGTAATTATCACTAACTAATCACCTCTTCGGAGAAATTTCGCTCTTGTTAGTATTACGTACGGTGTGGTAGGTTGCTTGTGCTATTCTTTTCAAAAATATTATTGTGTAAATATGTTTCACATCCTTTGGCTTCCAGCCTTTAAACAACAAGCAAGATTACATTCTTTTGTTTATTTCTTTAAAAAAATGGCTGTACTGTATTTTATTTTAAGATCCTGTTTTATTATAGGAAGAATTATCATGGTTCTAGGATTGGCCTATACATTTGAATTTAGAAGATAGTTCCCTAAATTCATTGCGTTGTTTGGCACGTAAAATCGGAACAGAAATAACACATATTACGGCAAGCTGAACAAACAAATGAAATATATCAATTCCTCCGATTTACTCGTATTCTAATTAGCAAAAGGCAACGAACATGTGCGGTGCATCAAGAGCGGTTCCCACGCAAATCTTGTTTACCAACAATTAAAATTCCTCTCTTTTTCTTAATGACTCACGACCTTGCTCGATAAAAAACAATGCTGGCCGTCTTATCTTTTTTCGTTTGTATAATGATTTAAATGTTTATAATTATTTAGATCATCTTTCATTTAATTATTGTGTCCATTTAAGTAATCGTTAAAATTTATAAAGTATAATTTTACTCATACAATGTCTAAACAAATTACCGTTCAAATATAAACTTCCGTGCTTCTCAAAGATTTACAATTTGTATAATTTCAGAGCCCAACACCCCATTACTTATAATCTTGGTGTAATCACTTATTAAACGACGAGCTTGGCACGCTCTGGTAGCACTTTATTACTTCCTAAGGGCACGTGGTAGCGCTTTGTACGATTATATCACGAAGTTTATTGTTTCCTTGCTATTGACGCAACTGAAAATTCTTAGCTGCACTTTGAGATAGCATTTTGGCAAATCTTATGTCAGTTTGTTCGTTAACACCTGTCGCCGCAGAGCGCGCTGCCTTTATATTACGTCTTCGTTTGTACACAGATGCACGCTAATTTCGTACAATATCAACAGTTGTTGATAAAATGTCATCGCATGTCACATGCCCTACGTCGGTGTTACGTTGTTGGGTTTTGCGCACTGCACCTTTGGCCAGTGCATTGCGCAAGAATTAGGGTTTTGTGGCCTTAAACGCAGTCATCAGCAATACCAGCATCTATTCATCCACTCGTATAGATGTACTGCTAGTTGATGATTGTAGAGTAAGAAGGAGTTAGGGTCTGGATGCTGTGGGGGTGTCAGATGCACGGCGGGCGCAGGTCATCGACCGGGCGGGGTGCACGCGCGCCCTGCCCGCCGCCCGCGCGGGAGCCTCGCGAAGGGCGGCCCGCGTCCACATTTAGCCCGCGCTTACGCCGCTGACTCACCGCTCCGGGAATAGCGGGTGGTTTGTTTGTTGCACCGCCCGCTCCCGGCTCTCCCGCTGATTATTTCGAGCGTGCAGTGTTCGGCGCAGCGTCCCCGCGAGCGCACGCCATGCCGCCGCTGCCCGCGCCGCCCGCGCGCCTCCGCCGCGACGCCCCGCCGCACAGCATCGTCACCACGATCCGGGACACCGTCAGCTGTAGTTGGATTTTTTACAGTGAGTGTCGCCCACTCCGCGCGGTGACGCACGACGCACCAGGAAGTCGAATACTGGCAAAAGTGTTCTTATAGTGCCGTTTAGATCGCAATTTAGGAGAATTTCCATGAGTGTTGTTTAGAGAGAGAAGTGCTTGTGGGTCTGGACGGGCCCGTTTTTTACCTAAGTGTAAACAAACCGCCTGATAGGACGGCTCTGGCCTTGTCTCTCAGTGCCATCTGCTTGCTAGTGAAAGAATCATTGTACAATGTACGTGCGACTGACATCAGCGCAGAGTATATTTAACTCTTGACGTATTCGTCTAACTCTTCAGTGTTTCTTACGAAAATTTAATTGTAGACTAGATTCTAAATTTCCTCGGCTCTATATAGAGTCTAGTTCTTACAACAAAACATAATCTTTTACATAAAATGTTTATGTATCTGTTATCACAGAATGTGATTTGTATAAGATTAATAAAAAAAGCTTCTATCTGTCTTTAAATCATGAAATGCTAAAGATCTAACTTTTGTTACGTAAAGTTACTCGGCAGCTTTGCTTGTCGTAAACAATATTTTAATATGTTCTGTTTAGTTATTATGGCATTTTTATTAATACCAAGTATTTTTTAGCTATGTCGATTGAGGTAAATTAAACTGAAATAAGTATTTATTAATTTGACTAGAAGTACGTATATCAAACAATAGCGGAAACAATGTTTAGAACCTTTGGAACTTTCGCGTCGCCATGTAGTCGTATCGTATATAATGCTTATAAGCATAACCTGCCCAAATTATAATAAAAATATTTCATCGATCGTCCAACAATTTCTCAATTTCCCTTCTCTTCCGTTATAGACACTACCCAAAACAACAAACAACCGGAGCTCTCGACGAGATGCAATCTGCAGATGACGAAACTTCCGAATAGCTAAAACTGATGTTCGCTCTGCGTCAGATTTGTTTGTCTGCACATGCGCACTCGATATAATGAAATAGTACTTAAAATACTTAAAAAGTATTACGTATTTTAAATGTACAACACCGAAGAACAGGCAAAAGCGTCCTTCGTTAAAAAACTTGATAAAATGCGATCGCCAACCCGCCTGCCAAGCGTGTGGCGATTGTGGCAAAAAAATACGTCCTTGTGACGATCTATGAGGGTGGCCTTTGTCAACAGTGGACGTACCTAGGCTGGGATGATGTTGATGATGGTTTTAAATATACCAGTATAGTATATCGATTATTCATGAAAAATCAATAGGATTAAAATATCTTTACTGAATGTCTACTTCACTGGTTACTTGTATGGTAAATAAAAGATATCCAGTCCCTTACTTTGCCGTACGTCAAATAACTAAAGGCTTTATCAAACAGAAGGCGCTATATCATCGCTAGAGCGTTATTATATGACGACTCTATAACGCTCTGACACCGGGCGCTCTGTGTGACAGGTTAATACTGTCATAGCACATTACAAGTCAACGCTCTAGCGCCGCGTCAGGCTAGCGCTCTAGCGCGTTCTGGTTGGATAAAGCCTTAAAATGCTCTGTAACTTTTTATAAATTAGACCGATAAAGTTTTCCATTTATAACTCAGGTAACAGCAGTAGTTCGACGTCAGCGGGCGAGACCGCAGCGCCTGCGCCGTCGGAGCCGGACCCGAACCTGGACTCGATCCACATGATGCTGGACCCGCACCTGCGGCCCATCTCGCCCGACCTCGACAATGAGGAGTCTAAACGGATCTTTGAGGAGCACAAGCAGCTCGCTCAAGAGTACCTCAAGGTACATACAATACATATTATTATTATAGACAACAGTAGAATCCTTCCCTGCCACGGCACCAAAATGATAAAACTATTAAATACAAAAAAAAATATTTAAGGACGAATGGTTTTTTGCTATTGCTTCATCGGATATTAATACTTGCGATTATTTTTACACATTTTAGGGATTTCAGACATTTTATAGCTTTGACAATATGGTAATTTTTCTTAAATCAAAGGTGATCGGACCCATATTTTTTATTTTCATCGGACTTATAATATTCCATACAGCATAAATGAGAAAGAATTGCATTATCTTGGGGACTTCTTGTTATTTATTTTTATTATGGGAACTTCATCTTGAATATTGGACCGCCTGGGGGAGCGATGGGATTAGGTCGTCCTCATAAACCTAACTAAACCACGGACGACACGCTACAGATCAGACATTATCTTGGAGATGAATTTTGTTTAGAGCTTAGTTTAGTCCCCCGCGACAGCCCAGCGCGGAATATATTGTAAGTAAGTGTAACGTCGGTGGTATATTGGTGACTGTTCGGTCTCAGATCCAGACGGAGCTAGCCTACCTGAACCAGCACAAGTCGGAGCTGGAGGCGCAGCTGGAGCCCGACCAGCTGCGGCAGAAGCGCGAGGTCATACAGCTCGAGAATGAGAAGGTCAGTACCTGATTTTTTTCTAACGAGGAGGAATGTTAGGCCTGAAAGGACACGGCGGGCGGCGCGGTCATTTTGTTTGCGAATGCAAGTGCAAAGGAATTCTTACTAACAACATGACGGAAAGACAATCTGCGCCGGCCCAGTCGCTATGCCGGGAACTGGCAACGCGGCATGTCGATACTTTATTATTTTTGTCTGAATTACCAATTGATACAAAGTATTGCTTTTTTATTTCTTATTTGATAAAATTTACTAAAAACTTCATAGATGGTGTGACATTAGTGGGTGGTGGACTGGTAGCGCTCACTTAGTGAGTGGTGGGCTGGTAGCGCCCACTTAGTGAGTGGTGGGCTGGTAGGGCCCACTTAGTGGGTGGTGGACTGGTAGCGCCCACTTAGTTAGTGGTGGGCTGGTAGCGCCCACTTAGTGGGTGGTGGGCTGGTAGCGCCCACTTAGTGAGTGGTGGGCTGGTAGGGCCCACTTAGTGGGTGGTGGACTGGTAGCGCCCACTTAGTTAGTGGTGGGCTGGTAGCGCCCACTTAGTGGGTGGTGGGCTGGTAGCGCCCACTTAGTGGGTGGTGGACTGGTAGCGCCCACTTAGTTAGTGGTGGGCTGGTAGCGCCCACTTAGTGGGTGGTGGGCTGGTAGCGCCCACTTAGTGGGTGGTGGGCTGGTAGCGCCCACTTAGCGAAATTCCTCGTTATTACTATAAAATAACTTTTAACCAGCAAGTGCCAATGTATTTTTATTGCAATTGTAAGGGCTGTAAACTAGACGCATATAACAATTATCTGCGCACACCAATCCTTATGTGTAGGAGCTACTTCAATCTCACTTAAAATATAAATTAAAATTCCAGGACGCCCTAGTAAAGCTGTACTGTAGCCTGAACAGCCAGCTGGCGCGAGTAGACAACGAGAGCTGGCTGCTCGGCCAGGGCGACGCGCCGCCCGAGTGACGCTCGCGCCGCGCGACCTGTGAACTGAACTTGTAGTGCGGTCAGATTAGTACGAGGCGCCTCGCCATACACGCATAGTGAGTTCTACTTACGTACAGGACAGGTGCGAAAATGCATGAAGAATTAAAAAAAAACAGTGATCACATTCAACGGCATATTCGCTGCGCTTACAGCGTTTGTATGTAATGTATGGACATTTGTGTACAGTTCTGTTTCTGTTCTGTACCCATTTTGAGCCAGTAACAGTCGTGTGTGTTATTTGCGTATACAGGCTTTTTAGACCTAACACACTATGTGTGGAATTTTTCTGGTGACTACATATGCGAACTGCTCGAGCAGCCGTACTGGTCAGGACGGTCGGCAGCTTCAAGCGGTTGACTGACTGCTCGGACGGTCCGTTTATGTTGATTACTGGATAGCAGTCCGTGTTTGGTGAGCTTATAGCTCGGTATTTGTATTTACACGACAAATCTGGGTGAACTAGGTTGTGTTATTGAAGCTGTCTTTAACTAAGAGTGCCTTTGATTAGGTTTTTTTTTTCAGTCATAGGTACAATAAAAGTTACTGTAGGATTGTGAGCAGGTATACAACCGATTATTAGGTAGTAATGGTACAGTTGCGGTCAAGGAGGGCGTAACAGATTTGTCTATGGTCTCGTGTGCCACTGTAATACCTAAGAACAAGAGCTATTTTGCAATACAGAAACACCGGAAGTGTTACACCGTCCTATACCGCCACTGTACATCATTGAACTTGTAGAGTGAAGGAATTGCCAAAAAATCTAAAACGTACCTAGGAGTACAATCAATTTTGTGTTTTACATTATTAGAATGAATTTTGTACACTTGTAAAATATACTAATGATTGATGAATCCGATTTTATTTACTAACTACAATTCCTGATATTATTTTAATACATACAAAAAAATGTAATGCCTTGGAATAAGGTCAATTTATCGTGTTCTATTCTAAAGATAAAACTTATTTAAATCATATTGTTGATCTCAACGCCACAAACTAAAGTTTTAATTTATATTTTGCTGTTTTGGACATTTGCATAGCTATTTCCTCTCGTCTTGTCTACGATGCCTCAAACTACTTTAAAAAAAAAAGATTTACAGGGCAATAATAATCGCAATACCAAATATATAACTATTTATTAGTCATGATTTAACGTGCGCCACTATATGAAATTTGCTGTCACATTATTTTGGTTATGATTAAAAATAATTGGATCGTGAAAAAAAAAGAATTAATTTGCAGATTCTTCTAATGATGCACGTTGAATATTGTACGGAGGTTATTTCTAGTGAAGCACGTTTTAGTGCTAGTTTTAATGTTTTTTGAATTATTATTTTTATATGTAAATCTTCGTTTTCATTTAGAAACAGTTTTTAAATCTTCTTGTGAATTTTTCTGTTAAGCGCGTTCTACACTAGCACCGCGGAAGGCCCGCGAACGACCGCGAGAGCCGCGCGAGTGTGGATCTTATAATATTTACTCGGAATATGTTCGCGGCGTGAATTCTTGGCGCGGCTTCGCGCGCGAATGTAGAGCACGCTTTAGATATTCAGTTATTGACAGTGAATCAATCAATATATATAAAACTCTTCCGTTACTGACTGACTGACTGACTGACAGACAACGCAGAGCCGAAACTACTGGGCGTAGCGGGCTGAAATTTTGCATGTAGGTTCCTTAGGGAGTGCAGGTGAGCACTAAGAAGGGATTTCCCGAAATTCTCACGGGAACGGGAATAAACGGGAATTTTGTGTTTATGAGAAATCTGCGCGGGAAAAACCGCGGGACAGCCTCTAGTCAATATATATAAAACTCTTCCGTTACTGACTGACTGACTGACAGACAACGCAGAGCCAAAACTACTGGGCGTAGCGGGCTAAAATTTTGCACGTGAGTTCCTTAGAGAGTGTAGGGCAGCACTAAGAAAAGATTTCCCGAAATTCCCATGGGAACGGGAAAAAACGGGATTTTTGTGTTTAAGAGAAATCTGCGCGGGTGAAACCGCGGGGCAGCCTCTAGTTTATGATATTATAATAAGTCTCTAAATGAAAGCGAAGTTTTGTGTGTTCTAAATAACCAGTAATTTGTAATGTCTGCATTTTGTGCCAATTGTTTTTGTATGAAATGTAAATTAGTATAAGTAGCAAGTACTTACTTAAATCATTGTTATAAACAAATAAAGATATTTATGTAAAAATATTTTACTATGTTTGATTGGGGACAGTAGAAAAATCAAAGAAATTTATAATTTTTATTTCTATATTTATATTGACAATAAAACATATAAAAACACGCCCAACAGATATACAGCTCACTCGATCAATTACAATAATATGTATTCTCCTAAAATATTCACAAGATACGGTTTGGAATGGCGAGCTTGCTTAGCAAATCAATGAGTTTGGCACTTTCAATATTCCGTTCGAATACATACTGAGATTCCAAAATAAATATATTTTCTCCAAGAAAAATTTACAAAATGGACGATACACAAACCTGTTAAATTTTTGACAAATATTTACTCAGTATCTAACTTATTTACAAACACAATAAATCGCTAGCGGTCAACAACAACATATTCATCCATACAAAAATTATTTAAATTAAATACAATTAACAGTTTTGCCGACAAACTGTTTTACAATCCGATCCTTACTTAAAAAAATATATTATTCAAATGAAATAAAGTGATTATAGGTTTCTATTCTACATGACCAATGCTATGAAAGAACAACCAAGTAAAAAAAAACTGAAAGTCAAACAAAAAGGTAACCAGAGAGAAATATAATATTAAAATAATAATTTCAACTAGGTTAAAAATCTCAATTAAGCTATTTCAATTCCATTTTTTGTGTTGTTTATTAAAACCCCATATTTTCCAGTCATGTAAGTTCGTTAATTCTGTAGTTATTCTAAAATCGTAATTTAAACTTTCGGTTTCGAATATGGGCATTAACCATGCATTAACACAGAATATTTAATGCATTTTAAAATCCACATGTCTGTAACTACTGCGCTGTCATAGACTTTCCACATTGTTCTTATAATGTGTATTTATAAAAACCTTTTAATATTCGGACATAAGTCCTTGTAATCTCAATGTTAACTTGTTTAATTTATAAATCATTTATATAGGTACTTATTTAACTAACGATATGCAATTTTATTGTAATACTTTGAGAGTCCTCGTAAATTTAAGGCAACTGTATTAGCAGGGTAGTATATAAATATAGCTTCAATATAACTAAAGAACATTAAAGATTTTCGCTTAAATAAAATAAATAAAATTTTGAATAAAGAGCAAAATTCGTTTAAAAATATTGCACGCAAATTGGCAAAAAATATATATACCTACCATTATGTGCTTATAAAATCGCAAGCAAAGTGATAACAAACAATTACAACTTCTATTAATAATCTAGTTTTTAACAAGTATTTAAAACGAAATACACTATAATTTATAGACAACATAGAAATCATACTAAAACATGACAGGAGTTGGCTCATGGCATACTTAATCTCCAAATGAAATACTTTTTGTGAAACAATATTTGTGCAGTAAGTTTTCAATTTAAAAAATAATATGGCAGGGAGTGCCTAAAAAATCAAATTTAAGATGCAAGACAATGCTTGTTTTCAGTTTTACTTAGGTAACAGTGCAACATTCAAGAAAATAGCGAAATTATTAGAAATCATATTAATTATTAAATGCACTGTCTTTTTTACATTTCGTTAAAAGGCTTACCTAACGTAACCTATTATAAAACTAAATGCTAATGGCAAAGACTTCGCACTTTTGAGTTTTTTTATATTTAGTACCTAGACATAAGACAGGTAGACAATAAAAAATAAAGTCCCATCATGTACAAATATAGTAAAAAATAGAAAGAATAAAAAAGAAAAATTGTTTTGTTTCTATTTTATACAGGTGTGTGTAAAATATTAAAAAACTAAATATAAAACCCGTCGCGCATGGTGCGTTGCGTTGCGACTTGCGGAGTGCTGAGTCAGTTAAGAATTTTAAGTAAAAAAAGAAAACTGAGTTAAATTTAATGAAAATAAATTCGTGAAAAACAAACTCTGTCATCTGTTAAATTAATATACTGCATTTAAATAATACTCAGTTTGATTATCAGAGCACAAATAAAACAGAATTCTCTAAGATAGAACTTAGTCATGGAAGCAAGCGAGTATTTATTTACAAAAATACTATGAAAGCAGAGTATAAAACATATATATATGAAGAAACGGAGCTGTCGATATAAACTAACCGTTGTTTGCAAATAAAATCGTTAGAATCTTATACAAAACATAACTTTAAATAAAAAATAATGATAAAAATAAAAAATAACTATTACCAAATGCAATCTACCTTTTCAGATGTAAGTTCCAGAAATTCAATACCTACCACAATACTATACTTAGTTGTAATTTTTATTTTTTTACTATACCTACCCGAATTTCTGTTAAATACATCTATCGCTAAAGTTAATAGCTGTAAAGCTAAACCTTTGCGGACTTAAAATACACCTGTATTGTATTTAATACCCCACTTTTATTGCTTAAAAGGTTAAAATGTTTTTCGTTCACAAATTTTTTGTAACCACGTATCATAAACACCTAAAATCAATAAAAAGTGAAGAATTAAAGTATCAAGGTATAAATTAAGACACAAAAAGATGTAGGACGTAATACAAACAAATACACGTTTCAAAACAAAAGCGTTTTACGCCTAATTTCGTTATCTTTTGAGCACACATGGATTTGAGTAATTAGAAAATAAAAACGCAACCTCAGACAAGTCCTACACGCTCACCCTCGAATGCTAAAAACTTAAGACCCTGGGTAAACTAGCCCTGCCCTTTAAAAATACGGTAGAATTGTAACCGGGCGCTAAATATTTAAATATAGCGTCAGTTAGTCCATTCCGTCCAGATTGATGCCAAACTGTTTTCAATACTATTAACTTAAGTCAGTCCATCTGAATCTGAACATAGTGATGGAATTAACTGATGCTAGAGTGAGGGTGCAGGTTTTCTCTCACACGCCAAAAACTTGAGCAACCATCATGGAATAGAGCGATTAAATTTAAAGTAAGTATTGTCAACAACTCACGGGACCTTACGTCGACTAACGTAGATATATAAAATACAGCGATAGGAGATATAATCTGATATCTAGGAGAGGGGAAGACTGATTGTGGTCTATCATTTATAACCTGAAACAAGATACAGAAAT
This sequence comes from Euspilapteryx auroguttella, assembly GCA_951802225.1. Lineage (NCBI taxonomy): Eukaryota > Metazoa > Arthropoda > Insecta > Lepidoptera > Gracillariidae > Euspilapteryx > Euspilapteryx auroguttella. The sequence goes on from OX637655.1 coordinate 4,190,116, forward strand.
AGAAATGAACGGTTATCGAAACAGGTAGATAGACGGGTCAGATAAGTCTGCGAGCGAGTATTGCTAAATTGTTTTTTTTTTTAAATAGCGCAGACATAGCTGGCGCTGGCACGTACTTCAGGGCTGACATTCAGTCAGTGTTTTGAGTTTTCTGGCTCAAGATTGAAGTTAAACAAGCCGTTCTCTACTACCTCTGATTATCCTGGCTCGATCATACTCCGTCGATCGTGCTCATGCTCGCCGTGTTGAACTTGGAACTGGATTGTTTATCAAATTGGAGCGGAGAACGAGTTAAGGTTAATGTTTGACAGTTCGAAGTTAAATTTGAAACTCCGACTCGACTGTCAATGTCAGCCTAGGACAGAAGTTTCCAGACTTTTAAGGTGGTACCGGTGTACCCCTAGAAGCTAAATTTCTACCTTCCAAAACTTAAATAGTTTTTTTTTATGTCAAATCAACTTATACCCCCGTCGCGTCTCCCGAGAACCCTTGGGGGTCTACCTGAATCACTTTGTAAACTACTGGCCTCGGGGGTAAACTCTAGACTCAAAGTCAGTGCAAATGTAAGCGTATAGTTACCAAGTTGTGTGCGGTACTAGCTAGCGCGCGCCTGCCACTTGAAGTGCGTCTGCATGAGCCACTGCTGCGACAGGTGGCGCGAGCAGGGCCGCAGCACGGGCCGCCACACGTCGCCCGCCTCCGGCTTGTCCAGGCACATGCCCGTGTTCGTGTGCTTTATCGTGCGCGACTGGGGAGCAGGGAACAGTTAGCATAGATTAAACAAATAGCTAGAACGTAGTGCGCACGCGGGACATGCTTTTCGTGGGTAATCTAAAACGATTTTTTTGTTAAAGATGGCGGACACCAATTTTGCTTGAAAAGATATCCATTTTGAAATGCAAGATTGGATTAGCGGAATAAAAATTACGAAAAAGACATCCAATTGTAGGCTGACATTATCAGCTTCAACGATGCCGGATTGACTATCGGTACATCGAAGTGCTGAAGTGTATGTATAGCAACGCCACCATGTCTGTCCGAGTACAGGAACAGAATTCGAAGGCTATTCCCTTGAACAGAGGCGTGAGACAGGGAGATGTTATATCTCCGAAACTGTTCACCGCCACTTTAGAAGACGCCTTCAAACTTCTAGAATGGAAAGGGCAGGGCATCAATATTAACGGCGAATACATCACTCACCTTCGGTTTGCTGACGACATCGTAGTCATGGCAAGGTCGATGGAGGAACTCAGCACGATGCTCGAAGGCCTCAACCGAGTCTCCCAACAGGTGGGCCTTAAAATGAACATGGACAAGATGAAGGTCATGTCTAATGTCCATGTTCTGCCTACCCCAGTTATGGTTGGGAACTCGGTTCTCGAAGTTGTCGACGAGTACGTATACCTAGGACAAACCATCCAGTTAGGTAGGTCCAACTTCGAGAAGGAGGTCAATCGCCGAATCCAGCTCGGATGGGCGGCGTTCGGGAAACTACGCAACGTCTTCTCGTCCAATATTCCTCAGTGCCTGAAGACGAAGGTATTTAACCAATGTGTGCTGCCAGTGATGACATACGGTTCTGAAACGTGGTGCTTCACTATAGGGCTTATGAACAGGCTCCGAGTAGCTCAACGAGCCATGGAGCGGGCTATGCTCGGGATTTCTCTGCGGGATCGAATCAGAAATGAGGACATACGCAGAGAAACCAGGGTCACCGACATAGCCAAGCGGATAAGCTCGTTGAAGTGGCAATGGGCAGGTCATATAGCCCGCAGAACAGATGGCCGCTGGGGCCGAAAAGTTCTCGAGTGGAGACCACGGATCGGCAAGCGCAGCGTAGGACGTCCACCGACCAGATGGACGGATGATCTGCGCAAGGCTGCGGGTCCACGCTGGATGCAGGCCACCTGCGATCGGTACAGATGGAGAGCCTTGAGGGAGGCCTATGTCCAGCAGTGGACGTCCTACGGCTGAAATGATGATGATGATGATGATTATCAGCTTGCGCTCCGTGACGTCATGTGAACATTCGTCAGCAAGGCGGGCGGTAACGACGTACAGTGGCGGACACGATCGGCGTAACACTTCCGGTTTTTCTGTATTGCAAAATAGCTCTTGTTCTTTGGTAATACAGTATAGGGCTGACGAAACCATAGACAAATCTGTTACGGCCTCCTAGTCCGTGACTGTACATTGTCGTGGTCGTATGTCTGCTTGTCGTAAAAGGGGAGACCGCAACTCTCGAACAGTAGCAGCTGAGAGGTCGGCTAATCCAGTGAGCGAGCTGTTTTAGTGGTGTCATGCCCCAGAAGGGGGAGAGTGAAGAGGGGACGCTGTGGCGCCGCCGCCTCAGTGCTGCAGTTCCTTTTGCCTCCCGGTTTAGGGGTTTGTATGACCGCAAGGTTGGCCGAACCTGGGATGGCGGTGGGCTAGTACCTTGTCGTCGTAGGTCCACTCCTGGTTGCCGTGGCAGCGCACCAGCTTGACTCACCTTGTCGTCGTAGGTCCACTCCTGGTTGCCGCGCATGCCATGGCAGCGCACCAGCTTGACTCACCTTGTCGTCGTAGGTCCACTCCTGGTTGCCGCGCATGCCGTGGCAGCGCACCAGCTTGACTCACCTTGTCGTCGTAGGTCCACTCCTGGTTGCCGCGCATGCCGTGGCAGCGCACCAGCTTGACTCACCTTGTCGTCGTAGGTCCACTCCTGGTTGCCGTGGCAGCGCACCAGCTTGACTCACCTTGTCGTCGTAGGTCCACTCCTGGTTGCCGCGCATGCCGTGGCAGCGCACCAGCTTGACTCACCTTGTCGTCGTAGGTCCACTCCTGGTTGCCGCGCATGCCGTGGCAGCGCACCAGCTTGACTCACCTTGTCGTCGTAGGTCCACTCCTGGTTGCCGTGGCAGCGCACCAGCTTGACTCACCTTGTCGTCGTAGGTCCACTCCTGGTTGCCGTGGCAGCGCACCAGCTTGACTCACCTTGTCGTCGTAGGTCCACTCCTGGTTGCCGCGCATGCCGTGGCAGCGCACCAGCTTGACTCACCTTGTCGTCGTAGGTCCACTCCTGGTTGCCGCGCATGCCGTGGCAGCGCACCAGCTTGACTCACCTTGTCGTCGTAGGTCCACTCCTGGTTGCCGCGCATGCCGTGGCAGCGCACCAGCTTGACTCACCTTGTCGTCGTAGGTCCACTCCTGGTTGCCGTGGCAGCGCACCAGCTTGACTCACCTTGTCGTCGTAGGTCCACTCCTGGTTGCCGTGGCAGCGCACCAGCTTGACTCACCTTGTCGTCGTAGGTCCACTCCTGGTTGCCGCGCATGCCGTGGCAGCGCACCAGCTTGACTCACCTTGTCGTCGTAGGTCCACTCCTGGTTGCCGCGCATGCCGTGGCAGCGCACCAGCTTGACTCACCTTGTCGTCGTAGGTCCACTCCTGGTTGCCGCGCATGCCGTGGCAGCGCACCAGCTTGACTCACCTTGTCGTCGTAGGTCCACTCCTGGTTGCCGCGCATGCCGTGGCAGCGCACCAGCTTGACTCACCTTGTCGTCGTAGGTCCACTCCTGGTTGCCGTGGCAGCGCACCAGCTTGACTCACCTTGTCGTCGTAGGTCCACTCCTGGTTGCCGCGCATGCCGTGGCAGCGCACCAGCTTGACTCACCTTGTCGTCGTAGGTCCACTCCTGGTTGCCGCGCATGCCGTGGCAGCGCACCAGCTTGACTCACCTTGTCGTCGTAGGTCCACTCCTGGTTGCCGCGCATGCCGTGGCAGCGCACCAGCTTGACTCACCTTGTCGTCGTAGGTCCACTCCTGGTTGCCGCGCATGCCGTGGCAGCGCACCAGCTTGACTCACCTTGTCGTCGTAGGTCCACTCCTGGTTGCCGCGCATGCCGTGGCAGCGCACCAGCTTGACTCACCTTGTCGTCGTAGGTCCACTCCTGGTTGCCGTGGCAGCGCACCAGCTTGACTCACCTTGTCGTCGTAGGTCCACTCCTGGTTGCCGCGCATGCCGTGGCAGCGCACCAGCTTGACTCACCATGTCGTCGTAGGTCCACTCCTGGTTGCCGTGGCAGCGCACCAGCTTGACTCACCTTGTCGTCGTAGGTCCACTCCTGGTTGCCGCGCATGCCGTGGCAGCGCACCAGCTTGACTCACCTTGTCGTCGTAGGTCCACTCCTGGTTGCCGCGCATGCCGTGGCAGCGCACCAGCTTGACTCACCTTGTCGTCGTAGGTCCACTCCTGGTTGCCGCGCATGCCGTGGCAGCGCACCAGCTTGACTCACCTTGTCGTCGTAGGTCCACTCCTGGTTGCCGCGCATGCCGTGGCAGCGCACCAGCTTGACTCACCTTGTCGTCGTAGGTCCACTCCTGGTTGCCGCGCATGCCGTGGCAGCGCACCAGCTTGACTCACCTTGTCGTCGTAGGTCCACTCCTGGTTGCCGCGCATGCCGTGGCAGCGCACCAGCTTGACTCACCTTGTCGTCGTAGGTCCACTCCTGGTTGCCGCGCATGCCGTGGCAGCGCACCAGCTTGACTCACCTTGTCGTCGTAGGTCCACTCCTGGTTGCCGCGCATGCCGTGGCAGCGCACCAGCTTGACTCACCTTGTCGTCGTAGGTCCACTCCTGGTTGCCGCGCATGCCGTGGCAGCGCACCAGCTTGACTCACCTTGTCGTCGTAGGTCCACTCCTGGTTGCCGCGCATGCCGTGGCAGCGCACCAGCTTGACTCACCTTGTCGTCGTAGGTCCACTCCTGGTTGCCGCGCATGCCGTGGCAGCGCACCAGCTTGACTCACCTTGTCGTCGTAGGTCCACTCCTGGTTGCCGCGCATGCCGTGGCAGCGCACCAGCTTGACTCACCTTGTCGTCGTAGGTCCACTCCTGGTTGCCGCGCATGCCGTGGCAGCGCACCAGCTTGACTCACCTTGTCGTCGTAGGTCCACTCCTGGTTGCCGCGCATGCCGTGGCAGCGCACCAGCTTGACTCACCTTGTCGTCGTAGGTCCACTCCTGGTTGCCGTGGCAGCGCACCAGCTTGACTCACCTTGTCGTCGTAGGTCCACTCCTGGTTGCCGCGCATGCCGTGGCAGCGCACCAGCTTGACTCACCTTGTCGTCGTAGGTCCACTCCTGGTTGCCGCGCATGCCGTGGCAGCGCACCAGCTTGACTCACCTTGTCGTCGTAGGTCCACTCCTGGTTGCCGTGGCAGCGCACCAGCTTGACTCACCTTGTCGTCGTAGGTCCACTCCTGGTTGCCGTGGCAGCGCACCAGCTTGACTCACCTTGTCGTCGTAGGTCCACTCCTGGTTGCCGCGCATGCCGTGGCAGCGCACCAGCTTGACTCACCTTGTCGTCGTAGGTCCACTCCTGGTTGCCGCGCATGCCGTGGCAGCGCACCAGCTTGACTCACCTTGTCGTCGTAGGTCCACTCCTGGTTGCCGCGCATGCCGTGGCAGCGCACCAGCTTGACTCACCTTGTCGTCGTAGGTCCACTCCTGGTTGCCGCGCATGCCGTGGCAGCGCACCAGCTTGACTCACCTTGTCGTCGTAGGTCCACTCCTGGTTGCCGCGCATGCCGTGGCAGCGCACCAGCTTGACTCACCTTGTCGTCGTAGGTCCACTCCTGGTTGCCGCGCATGCCGTGGCAGCGCACCAGCTTGACTCACCTTGTCGTCGTAGGTCCACTCCTGGTTGCCGCGCATGCCGTGGCAGCGCACCAGCTTGACTCACCTTGTCGTCGTAGGTCCACTCCTGGTTGCCGCGCATGCCGTGGCAGCGCACCAGCTTGACGGGCCCGCGCGGGTGCGCCGCGTCCAGGCAGTTGTCGTCCGACATTATCTGCTTGCGCTTCGTGTACGCGAACACCTACACAAATCGACATTGTCATTCGGATCAAAGGTACTAGCATACTAGAGGAATATAAAATGGGACTAAAGATATTTATAATAGAATAATATATACAGCAACAAAAGCGGAATAGCTTTACGCCCACGTTGTATACACTACTTTTCATTCTCACTCACGAGTTTTTTTTTTTATTTCACTTTCACTTTAATGTACTTTTGTATCTTACTTCGTATGCAATAAAGTTTATTCTATTCTATTCTATAAATATAGTCAAAAAACTCGTAATATTTATGACATGACTAACAAAATTTAATAAGGATGTGACCGGTAGGAGACATACAGTCCATTCAGTGGCGTTACTACTATATAAGCCGAGAAGCCCGGCTTGCCCTATTAAAATTATTAAACTGAATTTACACTCTCCTAACTCATAATTATTATTAAAAAAATCGTTTACGTATTTTTTATAGTTCAAATATTCGCGCGCTTCTAAACGCTGTCAAGTTTGAAGTTGACAGGTTATTGACACATGTGTCAATACCGCTATCGCCGTTTCGCTCGCACTCGTTGGCTTCTTATTTGGCTTCGTTTCGAGCCGTGTTCTCTCTTTCTAACCTATTAAAAATTCGTCAATGTAATACATGTAGGCAAGTAGCTATTATGCACTTTACTATGAAATCGAAAGCCCTGCTTGCGTACGAAGTTAGCAACGAGCGAGCCGCTGCGCGAGAGAGAGGAACCCACCAATTGGTTTGCTGTTCACTTCAGTTCGATTTTATTTGTCGTGTTTGTTCATTGTTTTGCAGTTTAACTAAATTTAAATGTTTTCAAGGAGCAAACTATTGTGCAATGTGTTGATTTAATTTAAATGAGTGTTTGAACTTTGGTGTACGGGAAGACGAGAAAAAGGTTAGTGGTTTTAAGTGCATGATTTCTCAAACGAATAAATATACCTACAGTAGGTTAGGAACCTAGGTTCTTTTAGGAGTTAGGCACTTATCCCTTATATCATAGGCCAGGCTTGCTCTAACTTGAAATCCGAGGCACGCCACTGAGTCCATTAGAGTTGACTAAGAACGTAACTAAGCGGCTAAAAGCTTTAGATGGGTGATGATAGGCAAACACAACGTATCCATACCTGGTTGCCGCCCATCCCGTGGCAGTAGCCCATCCCGAGCGGCTGGCCCGCCTTGCCGCCGAGCGTGTCGAGGCAATTCGACGTCTCCGCGTTACGGATCTGAAAGTAAACCCAAACAAAATTTGTCACGCAGTATTTTAGACTTGTCATTATAATTTAGATTCAATATTTTTAGCTCATCATCGAATACTAAAAGTAGGTTTGTCTGCTTTGCTTGTTGCCTAAAATAAATCGTCTCTCTTCGTCAAGCGATTGTATCTAAAGGTTACTGTTTTTCGGTCTGCAATCAATAGTTCTGCTGTTTCTCTCCTCCTCAGCTGAAAATCCACTGCAAAACATAGGTCTCTCACTCATACAGATCTCCACTAAGACATACACTGTGGGGCTTTTTGCCATTATAGCCACACTTTGGCATGCGGGATGGCGATCAGAGTTGCTATTTTAAAGTTATTTGTATCACAATAAGACCAAAATAAGCTTGTTGCTCCTCCTCAAAAATACTGCTAGTTTAAAATTATTAAGCTATTAAGTTTTTTCTGTATACTAACCTCTCCCAAGTAGTAATAGTCCAGCGGCATCTGACTCTCCGGGTATATATTCTCGAGGTACCACCGGAAGCTCTTGCACTTGAGCTTCTCCCGCAACGCCTTCCGCTCGCTGACGTCACCAACCGGCACGTTTAGCGCTCCTGGTCATTCCGAATTTAAATATTGCTGTTTTAGTTTAGTATCGCTTTGAGACTGGCTACAGATAAGTCTGCGCGCGTATGGTGGCGCCACTGAATACGTACAGTCACGGGCTCATTCAGCGTAACACATCATCAATTTTCTGTATTGAAAAAATATATAATCGCGACCAATTGAAAACCTCCTCCTTTTTGTTTTTTTTCGTCGGTTAATAATAGCTCTTGTTCTTTGGTATAACAGTCTTGTGAACACAAGCCAAGTGTAGGCAGACCACCAGCCAGAAGGACCGACGATATAAAGACTGTTGCGGGGGAGACTTGGATGAGATTGACAGCCGACAGAGCGAACTGGAAAATAATTGGAGAGGCATTCGCCCAACAGTGCGCTGATATGTGCTGAGGAAAATGAAGAAGAAGAGCACGAGGCCATAGTCTATAGACAAAGTGTTAAGCTGAATGAGACCGCCACTGTACTTACTCGGCATTCAAAACAAACGGCTGATTGCTAATTGGTTCATATACCGGGTGTTTCTGACAAGGCGGTAATAAATCAAAGGAGGGATTCAGCTCACCATACGTAACAACTTTCCCAAAGCAACATGGGTCGAAATCTCAAAACAAAAATCAGCTGTCCCGTACATTGACCCCGCCAGCTGATCGAACCAATGTATGAACAGCTGTTATTTTTTTTGAGATTTCGACCCATGTTGCTTTGGGAAAGTTGTTAGTTATGGTGAGCAGAAGCCCTCCTTTCATTTATTACCCCCTTGTCAGAAACACCCGGTATATTGACCACACGCAGACTTTTCTAGAGCGCACTCTAATTATTTATTTTGATAAATTTATCTTATTGTGAATAGCCAAAAGTGCATTAAAATGCCAGCTTCAAATTTAAAATACAAATAGGTAAGTATGAAAAATAAATTAAAAAGTTATCAAAATGGAGGTATGTATTATGAAAATGGAATGAAAATAATGATATGATAAATACATGATGTTAGAGTTAGTTAAAGTTAGTTTATAATCATTCCTCATGCTCATAGTTAAAAAAAAAAACACTCACAATACATATTAGGAAGGTTTGGTTGGCATGGATCTTGGTGTTGTAAGTGATTACGAACAGTATATTAAAGTAAAATCTATAATGTTATGCAGAACAAATGTGACAGTTTCGTCGAACATTTTGTAAGCTAAAAAAGTCTGTTAGTAGGTAATATTTATAAAGGTAGGTACAATTATTACAAAAAAAAGAACAAACGGATAAGTTCTTAAACCTGTGTTAGTACACACACATTTACGTTACCGTAGTACCTAAGTGATAATGAAATTTTAGTACTGGTTTTTACGAATTTATTTTTAACAAATTATTCATGGAAATCAACTATCAGATATCAATCAACTATCAGAGTTAACATTTGGTTAACGATTTGAAAACAATTGTAAAGTTTTTTTAACAAGCTATTGTGCCATTTACACCCAACCCGTCCAAGATCCATTCCAACCATTCCCACACAACAAAGCCACCTCAAACCACCTGGGTTAATATTATAGTAGAACTGCTTCCAGTCGTCGAGCCAGACTTCAGCGAGCCTCGCATTGTTGTGGTTGACGACGCGGCCCGTCCCGCCGGGGAAGGAGTAGGGCGTCGTCTTGCGGAACACGTGGCCGACGTGCGAGCACGGCGAGATCTCCAGCGTGCCGCCGCACATCCACACCTGGTCGGCAACCGTGCCATCCCACTCTTATTTAATGATTGCAGTGAGAGAGACAGAGGTAGCCTGTTTCTCTCATGCTTAGCGAAACCTTTGGCCGAGTCAACGGCCAACTTTACTGCTAGGAGTGAGAAGGAAAGAGCAAGTCTGTATCTCTCACGCCATGTGAAGGCTTTGGCAGATGTCAACAATTTATTTAATTAATGACCGGAGTGAGAGAGACTGTTTCTCTCACGATTTGCGAAAGCGCTGGAAGTTTCAACAACTTCTTTTATGACTGGAGTCATAGAGTTATCTCTCACGCCACACGAAAGCGTTGGCCGAGTCTGCACTCTCTTTACCAAGAGGAGTAAGAAAGTCAGAGCTACTCTGTATCTCTCATTCCATACAGTTAGTCACCAAACTCACAAAATGACTAATTGTTAGAGTTTTTATGATTCTTGTTATTTAAAACTAAATATATACGGTAGACTATCCTAAACCATATTAGACACACACATATTCAAAAGCTTACATACAATGTTAGATAACAAAATAATTAAACCAGACCATAAATTAATAATGTTCTAAAATCACACACACAAAAGACAAATGTTAATATTAAACCTGTAAACACATCATATAAAAAGCCCCTAAAGTATACAAACATAATATGCTATTTTTTTTTATATGCTATTAATAATTAATAATATAATAAGTTATATTAAGCCATGGTTTACCATTACATACGAATAATATTATATTATTTCCCTATACGTTGTTGTGGATATTATTGTTTAAGATCTCAATAACTTCCATTGCTTCTGCATAAAAAGAAGCACAGTTGAAAGGAAAAAAAAAACAAAGCAAGAGGAAAGATTAAAAAAAAAACAGGAACAAAAGAAATCAGATAAAATAATGATACAAAAAAATTAACTAAGAAATAAAATAAAATGAAAGATGTAAATGAATTCATGCATGAAAACGAAATAAATGCAGTCGCAATGTTATGTAATCAATACTTTAATTAGAAGCTGTTAATCGTTAAAACATCACTCAAAAGGTTAGATTTGTTAAATGAAGCCACAACAAAACTTGGTTTTTGTTTCTATTGCTCTTATGTGTCATTTGATTGAGAGATTTTCAATGGTGTTTTTTTTTATTTGAAATTTACGTTCGAAAAAAAAAGTATTTAAAAATAGAAACAAAAAAATCTACTTACAGCAGATTAACGTTTCCAAAAAAAATCTTTCAACTAACAACCCATATACCCGAGCGGCAGAAACATCTCGAACCTGGGTTCATGGCGTAATAGAACTCCCCCCATTCATCCATCCAGACTTCAGCGACCCTGGCCGCGTTGTGCAGCACAATGTTCTGCACCCCGCCGGGGAACGAGTACGGGGACTTGTCTCTGAACACGTGACCAACGTGCGAGCACGGCGCTATCTCTAGTCTGCCGCCGCACTGCCATACCTAGAGGCCGCCATTTTGGAGCACAGATTAAAGAAGCTGTCCGACCTTGTCTATGAAGTTTGAATTTCGGTATTTTAACTAAAAATATCCTGGATTGTTATTATTAAAAGTACATGAATATTAACTAGAGTCCTTGCCTCCTACGTTTGCGCGCGATAAACCAATCGTTATTTGACTTACTGATTGTTAATTGGTTCATATTTTTTCCGCGCGCAGACTTAGCTGACACACACTAGTAAGTAACTTAGTTCAATAATAAAATATATCTTGGCACCAAAATCTAGAAATTAAAAAGTTAATTTCCAGAAATTATAAATTTATTGTACCGCACTGTAAGTTTTTTTTTTGGGTAAATTAGGGTTAAATCATGTGTGATTTCATCGCACACATCTTTTGCTGTAAAAGTTTATGGGGTCAAACAATAACTTCTGAGAAAAAAAACAACAAATAAATAGCAAATAAGGAAAAATTAAAAAAAATAAAGATAAAACAGTAGGTGTCAGAGTGTGAGAGTAAGAAGCAGAGATTCCGTACCCGGAAGCTCATCTCGAGGTTCTCGCCGCCCCAGATGTCCATGCCCCGGTCGTAGGAGCCGACGCGGTAGAAGTACTCCTTGTCGATGGCGAACAGCCCGCCCGCCATGGTGGGCGTGCGCAGCGGCGCCGTGCGGTCGCCGCCGCGCCGCGCCATCTCGCGGTCCGGCACGCGGTACCTTCGTATTATAATACAGGTTTTTTAATTAAGGTGGTAACTCTCGCTATGCCGCGAAATTCAAAATTATTCGTGTTTTTCATTTATTCTGGCGAAAGTATACCTTTTTAATAAAGTTTAAATGAATTCGCGTATGTAAAAAACCATCTCCCACATTGCAATACAACGTTTTTGTAAGACAGACCTACAGATTTTGTGTCTAAGGGGTAAAAGGCCAAAAAACAAGTTCCTTGAATAAACACAAAATCGGTAACTCTGTCTTTCAAAAACGATATATCACATTAAGGGAAATAGGTTTTTACGTACGCGAATTCATTTTAACTTTTATTAAAATGAATACTTTCGCCAAAATAATTAAAAAACGTGAAAAAATTTGAATTTCGCGCCATACCGTGAGTTACCGCCGTAAGGTTCCGCATATACGTCTTATATTAATATGACTAAATATTCCTTCTGTCTGTCTATCTATCAAAGGCACTTTTCTCTAAAAGAGCTCAATAAATCGAAATTAAATGATGTGTGTGCAACTACACAAAGCCACTAACAATAACCGAGAAAACCTTTACTTTTCTTATTGTTAGGTACCTACTGTAAACAGCGTGAGAAAAACAAAAAAAAACTAAGACAGTAATTGTAACGGTAGTTTAGTTAATTGGCATGTTAAAGAGTCGTAAAGCATCAATTAATTACCTCTACGCAACACATGCAAATGAACCTAATCAGCATCCGATCTCGAACGCGGCACAAATCGCCGTGTTGTTCTCCAAACAATACCGCCTTCGGTCAAAGGGAACAATAGATGTTGCGCAATGAAAACAAAGTTTCTACTAAGAATTAGAATTTAACTGCTATATTTTAGGTTTCCTTTGCATTAATATTGTATAAACAAGGAGGATTCAAACGAAACTTCATTTTTAAAACCATTAAAATTAGATAACACTAAGACAAAACATGAATGGAACCAAAATAAAACATTAAATAATAATAAAATACTTAAATCACATCGAACAATGCAAACGGCGGCTTTATGAGTTTATGACTGAAGAAATTTCTTCTAGGCAATTAAGAATCAAGTTTCTCCACGAGGTCCTGTCACTTGATCGATCTTATCTATCCTATCAAATGGTTGTAAGACACGATATCTTTTGTAAGCAATAATGAGTCGTATGTTTGTTTTATTTCGTTTACTTATATGTATCTGGTGTATACATTATTCTTTGTGTGTATGTATATCATTACATTGGAAATAAATTTATTATCTATCAATCTATCTATCTATCTATACTGACCACCTAAAGTTGAGTTTCCAGTTAAAAAGTCCTTAGGTGATCCGAAGTCTTATCCAAGTACTATTGTGTAATGTAAGCAATAATGAGCCATATACTGACCACCTAAAGTTGAGTTTCCAGTTGAACCCGCCCCAGGTGATGTCGGACGCCTGGATGTACTCGAAGGTGGTGTCGGAGATGACGTCGATGATGGGACACACCACGGTCGTCCGGTCCTGCACCACGCGCGCCAGCAGCGGCTCCAGCCAACCCTCTGGAATAAAATAGCTATGTTATGGCTGGTTTACTCGGTTTGCCTAGGAGCTACTGAGCAACTCGCACGTACGAGTTACTTAAAAGTTCTATCCAAACGGTGCGAGTTACTGCAGTGCAGCTAATCGGAAGGCTGACTCGTACGAGTCGTACGCTTGCTCGCACCGCGTTATGTTAATCAGCTTTTACAATTCTAAAGTAAGCCCGCTGAGACGAGATACAAAATATTAACAACCTTGTAAGGAAAAGAAACATTTAAATTTTGGAGAAATGATAACGTATAAAGTTAGTAAGCTGACATGGAGATGATGGAAAACTTCGAAAAAGTACATTTTTAATATGTCAAAAAATCCAATATTTAATACTTGTGTTTCAACTTTCAATTCGTCTATCGGCAAGCGCTGTACTATTTATCCGCATGCAGAATAATGACGTGAAAGCGGGACAGACAGATAGATCGACAGAGTTTATTTCAGATTTATAATATTAATATGGATGTGCTATTATAAAAGAGAAACAAAAAAAACCTGTGCATTCGCAATGCGCGTCCAGGAAAGTGATGACGTCGCCCTTCACATGCTTGGCTCCCAACAGCCGCGCCCGGATCAGGCCGGACCGGTTCTCCGTCCGGAATAACCGGGTCGGGACCGGAAGCTGCTTTATGTAGTCCTCTAGCTTCTTGCCGAGGTGATCTGGGTTAAATTTTAAGTGGTTTATATTTTTTCTTACCTTGTGAGTAGTGTGTGTGCCAGAAAGGTCTGCACGCGCTGGTGGCGCCACTGAATACGTATTTCATCCGGAATTCAATATAAATGGTTGATTTCATATTTTAAACGCGCGCAAAGTTATCTGGCACGCACTCTTGCTTTTATAGTATGTTTTATGTGAGTAACTAAAGAAGTGTCTAATTATCTATGTCTGTTGTGAACTCTGAGAAAGGTTGTAAATACAATTGTAGTTTAGTGTCTTGAAACAAAGACACCATAGTATACAAATCGGATACAACTTTTGTATTGATACAAAAATAATAAAAAATAAAATAAATAAACATGCTACCGAGTTAATTAGCTAACCTAAATACTTTTTTACAATCAAAATAACAAGTATAGGCAATAAAAATATCCCATTAAAAAAAAAAAAACAAAAAACTACTTTTGACGTCAGAAAGCTATTGAATTCCTTATCAATCAAAATTGTAATAGTAGAAAAAAAACAAGCGTAAATTGAAACGACAATTTCAAATCGATTAAATTCGGAACGTTAGTTTTTAGTTCATAGCCTTACGATTAATTAGTACAGTCACGGACTAGGAGGCCGTAACAGATTTGTCTATGGTTTCGTCAGCCCTACTCTGTATTACCAAAGAACAAGAGCTATTTTGCAATACAGAAAAACCGGAAGTGTTACGCCGATCGTGTCCGCCACTGTACGTGGCAGCGAGGTGATTAAAATTCGGCATGCCTTTCAGTATCGAGGTAGATGTATGTATACTACCTATACTACCTTTTCATACTAAGCGATACTTTTGCAAAGTTTTTAATGTTAAACTTTAGGCAAAGCAAAGAGGAACTGAACAATTATGCCAACGCAGACCTTGCAAAGTATATTTATGCCAACTGCGTTAAAAACTTCGCTGTCACGATGTAGAAATTGGTTCGTAGGATCTCCGTATAAAGTGTAGCGCTACTGTACCGCTATAAGATTATAAGATCCGGTATTAACACATCTATCAAACTTCTCATGGTTCTGGCAGAATAGTCAGTATTGCATTATTTACAGCACATGCTGAGTCTGAGCTGTTTTGCACCATATTATCTACTTGTGAATTAAAAAAAAAACTTAGTCAACTCTTTGTTTGTACTCTGAACCTGTTACTATGTTTTTGTCTTGTGTTGTGTGTGTAAATAAATTTCTGTATATGGCTGAACATACACATACCTATAGGTTACCTAGGGTTCCGCGCGCTCCGTGCTCCGTGCGGGAGGCAGTAGGCAACGTGTGCGCGCTGCGGAGCTTCGCGGAGGAGCTGGGAGGTTAGAGTAGCGCTATCCCCGCTCACGCAATAGCCACGATAGCTGTCTAATTGCGGAAACTCGCCCCTAAACTAAACTTAACTAAACCTATAGGTATGTCAAAGTGTACACATGTTAAGGAACTCAAACTTACCTTTTTCGCTTGCGTCGTCGACCAGTATGATCTCCTTGAGCAGCGGCCGCGGCGACCGGTTGATGGTGCTCCATATCGTCCTCGTGAGCGTCGACCACGCCTCGTTGTGGAACACTATCACCACGCTCGTCGTCGGGAGCAAGTCTGGGTACTGCTTGTCTTTGCATCTTGACAGATAACGTACATTATTTTAAAGTGTACCAATTTTTTATACTTTCTGTGACTACACCTATTGCACATCATCTCGGACGAACGAAAGTCTGGAATACATATAAGCCAACCCCCATAAACCATTCCGTTCCATTAATTAGGCCGTCCGCGTTTGGGAATGATAAAGGTGCTACGATTCTTTTAACGCAATTCCTACATAAAATAAGTTTCACACTTGCAAATATTTTGTTCTGGTAAACTAGTTTTGAATTTTACCTTTTAACTATCATCCAAGGAGATAGCAAGTTTTATTTGGTTTGAAAGATTAAAGCTGTTAGGGGTTAGTGTTTGGTGTTCATAATAAGCGCCATGAGTCAACCCTATCATTTCTTTTAACGCAATTCCTACATAAAATAAGTTTCACACTTGCAAATATTTTGTTCTGGTAAACTAGTTTTGAATTTTACCTTTTAACTATCATTCAAGGAGATAGCAAGTTTTATTTGGTTTGAAAGATTTAAGCTGTTAGGGGTTAGTGTTTGGTGTTCATAATAAGCACCATGAGTCAACCCTATCATTATAATAACAAAATACAATCAAGATGAATTCTAATTGTAACTGTTATCATATTTACATAATTTTTATAATATTAAGTGGTATTTATCTCTAGCATATACAATTTATAACGTCATTATGCGGAGTGAAGTGATAGTTGCTGATAATGAATGCCCTAAGCGGCCTTGGCCCAGCAAGCTAAGCTTACTATTATATTCTAGCTCAATCTTGATATTCACACCTGTGAAACTTTAACAAAATTAACAAATAAATACTAAATTGTACCAAAAACAGTTAAATCACATTAAGCTACGGTTGTATAGTAAATTGCATTATTAAATAAATAGTCATGCGTCGAAGCGTGTCCGATTTGTTTTAGATTCAGCTTTACCGCTAGACTTTCTGGTGCTATTCTTTACCAATCGTAATTCGGTTGCTATTCGTTACACATTCAACCTAATGCATGTATGTAGTATGACGCATGTATTTTAATAATGCGAATTCAGTATTGCATAACCGAGGTCTAGTGTTTAATTTTTTGTTTCGGATATCAAAATTTGTTGGTAAATTGGTAGGGAGGTAAGTTAAACTTATACCGGTCGGTTATATTCTGAAACCGTGTATTAGCCGATTAGTTATGTAGAGCTACATTTTGATTGGGTAAAGGTAGAAAAAGTATGATTGACTTTTACAGGTGAGTGTGATCAGTTGCCTGAAACGATTAACAAGTTTTGGCAACTAGTTTTAGTAAAGAAACTGTCAAAAATAACAAACTTAAATGAAAATGAATGCAGGAAATTCCTTTATTTATAGTAGTCTGTATATTTTTGTTAAATATAATTCTTCAATGTACAGAAAAAATTTCAAAAAAAATCCGAACACCAATTGTGCAAACAAGAGACGTAACGTAAAATAACGGTACTGAATGAAACACGGGCTATTGCCCGCTTATAGTAACAATGCTGAAAACCGAAATAAGCACCTTTTATGCTTCTATGGAAAACCGAATAGTCCTAGTTTTGCGTCATTACTACATTAGAACTATGAATCCGAATTAGTTTAAACAAGAAATATATTCGCTAACTTAATTAATATGCCTACCTCTCTTGCAATTCGCATATAAATAGTTTATAACACTCACGGGGACAGTGTTGAGCCCCCAGAAGGCTGTATTGTATAATTGAGGATTAACTTGATTAATAATAATTGAGATAGCAAGAATACTTACTTCTCAAGCCGCACGTCAGGCAGCGATCGGTTCAGTGATATCATGTCGCTGGCGAGCAAATTGAACTGATTCTCCTGGAACTTGTCGAGCATCAGCTTCTCCTGCTCTATTGGTATGTTGACGCTCTTGCCTGCAATCAAAAGGTTAAAGTTTTCATTCTCTGGTTGGTCTATTTGCTCGTTGACTTAGGCTTCGAACGACCAGACGGATTTTTATCCGCGCGGCAACAAACCGCGCGGATAAAAATCCGCTGTTGCTGTTTTATTTCCGCGCGGTTTTAAAGGTTGTTATTTCATTTTATAGGCCACGAAGGTACAGGCGAATTTTTAGCCGCGCGGAAATAAAACCGCGACAGCGGATTTTTAACCGCGCGGTTTATTATCCGCTGGTGCGCACACTTCCATAGGATTCAGTATGTTACATAAAATCCGCGCGGCAAAAAACCGCCTGTGCGTTCGTTTCGTAGCCTTAATTCACAAGAAGAGTTATTATAGATGTACTAGTCTATCATATTGGTTAATTAAAAAGTTTTTTACGCAACTATTATATTAAAAAACCCTGTAATGATAGTGTAAGTGATCCCGTAAATTAATAATGTAACCAAGGCTGCCATTCACGTCAGTGTTCTCGAGTATGGATGGTCCTGGGGCGAGCGGTCTCATACTTCCTCGAGCATAATACTTCACTTTCTCGAAGTCAGAACTCGATTAACTATATCAATTTGGCGCGAAGAAGGAGTTAAATTTACAATAAGACACTTTGGAGTGCTCCGTACTGCTACTAGACTGTGAATGTCAGCATAAGATCATCTCTTCATGTACTTAACTAGCAAAATAATAATTATATTAAACTCTTCAATTTACGGTAGCGCCAACCACATGAGATACAAAATTAAAAACGTCAAAAATGTTTAAGGAAACAAGAAAACCGGCAATTTAAAGTTTCTTAACGCAGGCCCTGCTGCAGGCCAACACTCGTGCGGAAAGAATTCGACAGTTTTTTTTTTCAAAAGTTGTTCCGTCGCAATACTTACTATTGTATGCCACGCACAACCATCAATTGGTAACTCGTTATTTACCTGTTCCACGTTCAATGCCCGTTTACCGTGTTGTTTATTTCAATAGGATCCTCGGTAACTGGGTGAAGGTACAAATTAAATAATGATGAACCGGAAATGTCACGACCGCAGCCGCCGATAGGGTAAATTAATTAATTATTTACCGGCTGGACGGGCCCGAGGTGGCTTTGCCTGGCTATTATTTATTTAGTTGTTTGGGAGTTTGATAGAATACAGTCTAGTTCGTGCGTATCCTTATTTAACTCACAGTTAAGTACTGTCTACATACAATAATCGCAATGTCTAGAAAAATAAAGGTACTATCTTATCTACCCTATATACGGTATTAATTTATCTTAACATACATGCAAAAACTAAGAAAGGGCTCTAAGAAGGCCACATTTGGTAAAATGCTTTTCGTTCATCTAGCTATTAGAGCAAACATTCAAAAACCTTGAAGTACGTTAGGAGTTCCTGTTTAAGCGGCCATCTTACGGGACTAAAGTCGAACGGTGGCGATACAGAATAGGAAGTTTCGGAAAATACTCAAATTGATTTTTTTGTTATGTCATGCCATTATCAACCTTCCCTGTATTAAAATAGCTCTTATTTTTGACTGCAATTGTATTTATTACATTATTCATTTTGATAGTCTGAAGAAACGCGAAAGTATTTCTCAAAATCACAATTCATTACATTTCAAGAACTAACTCCTATTATTTTACTCCCATTAGTTGAAAACAAATTAAAATCATATTGAAACTAAGAAACGTTAATTAAAGAAATTTGTTGTAAAGCTGTAACGAATTATGTTTTAATTATCCACATTTGAATTACATAAAATAAACTGCATATTTTTATTAATTTTATTTATATTTGCAGACAAACTCCGTATTTGTTTTTACTACTAATGCATACAATAAAACACTCTTTATAATGATTTTAGCAGTAGATAGATGAACCTCCTCCACTCTTGCCTCTCACTCAAAGTGAATTGGGTCAATACTTTTATGAATCAATGTCTGAATTCAATTATTCAAGTCAATGACACTTTAAATACCGGTCATAGAATAAACAATCCAATGCAGAAAAGAAACAGCTCTAAAACCAGTTTGTAGCCGAATGGCACTTGGCGGATCGCCCCAGCAACGTTAGCGCCAATATTCCCGGCCAACAGTTAGAGGTACTTTCACTTGAAAGTATTGAAACCGCAGAAGAAACGCTTCTAGACTAGCAACAACTCAGAAAAGATCATAAACAGGTCTTAGTTAACACTGAGGTGTAAAAATAAGATGTTCACACTCAGTGTGACAGTTTAAACTAGGATTTAGTACTTCCAAATTCACAAAATAGAGAACTCTAACAAGATGCTCAAAGTTACAAGCTTCTTTAGCACAGCAAGACAATTAAAGCAAGTCAATTTCAGTAGTAAGTCGTCTCGTAATAATAGATGTCTCAATTCAAACTAGTAATCTAATCTTGATAAAGAAAGACAGTCGTGTCGTATTCTGCACTGAACACATGCCAATTGTAGTCTACTTTGTTATTAAGATCACGCAACATTTAAAACAAGTATAGACTAAGTAAAGGGTGATGACCTAGAGAAGATCATCCAACTGCATTCAAACGATCCGACAAAATACCAGCCGTTTTTGTAATCCGGAACTACGTGCCTGTTATTATACCTAGTAAAGTAGGTATAACATGTAACGACATTACAAAGGCCAATTTCAGAAACTATCTCGACAGATTTATCTTACCTCAAAACCTGAAACAACAATGTCTAACTCGAGTAGTTTTAGAATAGTCTCTAATTTATTTAGCAGGAACCGTCTTCTGTCCGTGTGAAAACTGCACAAATAAAACTTCTAATCTATTATAGCGATCTCAGATACATACAATACTGCGCAGCGAAAGTCGGTCGCCGCATAAATGAGGAGCATCTCCGAATGGAAATTAATATTGAATGGATTCACGTTTACGGCTAGTTATGATCGGCCGATGTGTTCCGAGTTCCGAGACTATTTTTCATTTTTTTTTTTTTTAAACTTTATTGATACCTTACGTTGTTCATTTCTAAAAAAAAAAACTACAATCGGATGTGTAGAAGTTTAATATCAAGTTTTAAAACAATAACTAGAAAATACCTGAACCTTAAAACATAGGTGGATTCTGGTGCTTACATAAAAATAACGTAGGTCTCTACTTGGTAATGGAATGATTCACTGACTTTCTGATAAATTGCCGCTAGCAAATTTCAGCCTAGCCCAGCGTGCTCTTATATGAAGAGCATGGTTTTATGTAAAGAAACAAAAAGTTAGCCAGATTAGCGCGGGAAAATTATAATTAAACACCATGGTTCATATTTATTGATGAAACCAACCATTCGATATAAGATGTGTTATTACGTTTTGTAATCTTTCAGATATAGGTGGATCAGTGTATTGAATATTCAAATGACTAGGAAACATTATTTATAAACAGTATTATAATCAATAAAATGAATGTTTTATTATTAGTTGCAATGAGGTTTATTCATTTATTATCAGACAAAATTGGACTAAAAATCATCGGGAAAAAAGGATTGGACACACACATGTATACCTAATGAATGTTACACCTTGTTATATGTACGTCGTTATCGTAACCAAAGCGTAAACGATAAAAATTCATTAGAGTATTTAATTGTTTTTATATCAATCAACTAGTTTTGCCATTGGACTTTATTATAAACTATGTGCTCTTTTAATTTCTTGCACATTTAGCAATTTGAAAAAAAAAACAAATCACGTAAGTACAGGATTCGGTGCGAAAAAAACAATGAGCTACTTATTTAATAAACAAAGCAATCAAAACAATCGCCTAAATTTTCCAAATATAATCCGCAGAAAAAGTAAATCAGGTAATTAATGTAATCACTTATTTTGACATGATAAAATCCCTATTGGTTAACCCCATGAAAAAAAAATACATTATGTGTAAATATTTAGCACTTGATTCCTACATAAATTTCTGTCAATTAAAAGGTATAGAATTTAAATAATTGTATTAAACCTATAGTTGATGGACATTACTGTGTGTGTTGCAATTTCATTTAAATTCTAATTATAGTTGAATTAGTCGTCAATGATTATTAATCAATTGACTTTAGCACAATTTGATCGCATGCTCTTTTGTGCTTCAAGACAAAAAAACAAGTTTAAGTAAGTAACTTATTTGTTTTAACAATATTGTTATTAAAGGCTTTATTGACGCTCAGTGGGCCTATTACGGCCGCTTTTGCAATTTTGCTTTGCGTCCTCTTTGCGTTTTTTTTGTATTGACTTTGACACTTGGAGGACGAAAAGCAATATTGCAAATGCGGCCATAATAGGCCCTCAGGACTTGATAGTCGGATTTCAAAATCCAAACACAGGCAATAAAGTCGTGTTCAGAACGGAAGTTACGAAAAATTTACGTTCATTGCGTAACATTTGAAAATTTAAGTGCTCAAGTAAAATTTTAAATTAACATTGGTTGGTTAACAATAATTCAGTTTAAATTTCCATTTTTTTTTTATAATAACAATCATGTTTAATTTCGATAATATCTATCCTTTAAAAAAATGTTAATGTAACTGTTCAAGGCAAGGGGAATTTAATGCAAATTCTTATAGTTCTAATATAAATTATTGCTGCTTGATTGATATGCATAATATGGATGTAGTGTAGGCAAAAGTTTTAGAGCATGAAATCAATGACAGTACATGCTTATAGCACTGCTATTCTCAGTAATTTTACAGCCTTTTATTTTATATAAGGATTTTGCTTAAAAATACTAAATAAACTGGACTTTTAACTAATTATTCCTTTAATATTGAAAATAATTTAAATTACCACATGGAAACTAAGCATTAAATGTTATTAAAATAATTTAGAGACTTAATTCAACTTGTTCAATCATAAAAGGTAATTATAAATCTAGTAAAAAGTTGCTTTACACTAAATTAAATTATTATGTCAGGTTTCCCATTAAGTATGTGACTGTGGTAAAGAATGTATGTTTTTAAGTGTATCTCTTTTGTAATATAATTTAAATTAAAAAGAGGCAAATCCTGGATTTTACTATTCAGTACTCACACAACTAACTTATAAAAATAAAAAGCCACAAGTATACAAAGTTAGTTTTAATGAATTTTTGACTTACCCATTTCTCCAGGTGATCCAGTTTCAGGTTTGATGGGAGGCACAGGGCGCCACCTCTTCAACCTCGAGCGAGGGTATGGCGGCAGCACCAGCCCACTCTCTCCCATATCATGCATCACCTCATTTTCCTCAAGGTTTGTGTCATCATCATCTATTTCCTGACGGAGCCCTGCTGCAATGGCAGCTTTTTTGCCTTTGAGCTCTTCATGCTCCGGTAACTGTTGCTGATTTTAGAAAAAGCTGTTTTTATTTTATTATTCTTTTAAGAAAAGCTAGATATATACTTACCCTGTTATTATAAAAAACTTAAAGAGCATTTTAGTTATGCGAAGTTTGTCGATTTAGGCTGGATGTCACTTAAGTAGGTACCATACAAACCAGAGAAGTAGAACTCCAGTAAAGCTACCTAAAATCCACTGTATCTTTATCAATAACACTGTTTAACTGAACATTCTTTTTTTAAACTGGGTTGTTAAGTAGTAATGTTTTGTTAAACTTTATAACCAACCATCTAGATTTTTTTTAAATATTCTACAATCTTGGATTAAATGTGGGTGCTTACAAATTTTTCCACATTAAAAGAAGCATTTCGTACATTAGACAGGCACATATCATATCAAATTATACAAACATGATAAGATTTACGAATGAAAAGCAAATTTATATGCAAATTACCTAGATAACAAATGAATCTTATAAGATTTTTTAAATTCAACTAAGTAATCAACTAAGTAGTTATAATATTCATAGTAACTGGATATACCTATTTGCTTAGTTTTACCATGCCTACCTGAACATTGGCATCAACAGTAGTTTTTTTGTTACATCCATCTCCAAAGCAGTCGGAATACAAGGCAATGATAGCAACATCCACAAGCAGCCACACCAGGGATGTCAAAAGAATAATCCGACAGGTGTGGATCCGGATCTTGCTTCTAAACATCTTGGTAACTGCCGCACAGTAGCCTGTGCTCACTCACTGCCGCATGACACACAGCACTTAGACAAATAGGCCAGGACTCATCTGCAACAAGCAGCCCCTTACAAAACTATAACTCACTTTTACCGTTAGTCACAAATAAAATAATAATAGGTGTATAACTGTATAACTCAAAAAAAAGTAAGCTCCTGGAGCACCTGAAAAAAGGACAAAGTATTTTTCGAAACATGAACTTACTGAGCTTTAGGTTCAGATGAAAAAAAAAAATTTCGTTTTACATACGGTTTATTACCGTGTGTATATTATCAACCATAAAATAAGTCGGGTTTGTTCTCTAATTCACAAATTATGTACCTGTAACTTATTGCCATTGAATGTATCAATGCGTGTCACACTGTCACACACGGACGGAACGGACACGGTTGTTTGTTGGCTATGGCTAACGCTCTGTCATTCAGTCACTGTAAGTCACCAATCAGTCACCTCTCGCCTTCTGTCAGTCACACAGACGGATTCCTGGGCAGGCAAAGGAACTTAGTCCATACAGCCAAGTCTTCAGTAGTTTATTTCTTAGTATTCAAGTCTTCTGTAGTTTAATACTTTGTTTTCTTAGCCTAGGATCCTAACCTAACCCATTGAAATGTGAGGGTGGTCTCACATTTCAATGTTCACGTTCACACCGACTACTTCACGGGACATCGATCAGAATTATTCGGGAGCGGCAACCTTTATTTCGCACTTCACTCCTACACTCTTTTCCATAAAGGGCACATTATAACACTAATGAGGGGTTTTCGTTTTTGACAGTTTTAATGGTTATAGGAGAATGCTAATAGATGGCACTGTATAGCCAATGTATGTAGGTGTAATGTCAACGTCAAATCTGATTGACCTGACTGATTGAATTCATATAGAATTTGACATTAAACCTGATTGCTAGTGCCATCTTATGGCAGTCTCTATAACTAAAAGTGACAGTTCGAAAACCGCTCATTACACGTTAAGCCGTTGGTCCCGGCCCTCAGAGTAAGGAAACCGCCGCTATCCCGGCCGCAGTAGTGGTCGTTATAACCGCGGCGACAAGCTGGCCCCTTGTCACGTTGGTAATGAGAGGTTTTCAATTTGACAGCTCAGAAGAAAAAACAAGTTTCAGTAAGCTGCTACCAGATGGCGCTCTGCCAGGAGCAATAGGTCAAGCTGAAATAAATGATTCAATAGCTCAAAATGAAACATAAAAATTAAAATTTAACTGAGGCAGTGACGGAGTAGGTGAAATTAAGATTTATACTTAGCAGAAAATGATCCAATCCAAAGATTCAGTCAATATTCGATTTCCCATTTCTCTTATATTGCTTTAGACACCGCCATCTACCGGCGTATTATGAAACTTTTTTTTTCTTTTCTGGCACTTTGAAAACTCCTCATTCAAGCATTGTATTGTAGCGTAGCGGCGGTTTCCTTACTCTGGGACCTCTGAGACCTTGCCCGTAGCAGGATTCGACTTTTTATTTTTAATTTTCTAAAAAGCCAGTGATGACAAAAATAACTTGTCATAAATCAAGTTGTCGATACTTTTATACAAGAAATGGGTCTTTATTATGCAACTTATCATAACTTATTGAGGAGTAATTGTATGGTATTATAATAACAAGAAAACAAAGACAAAGATAAAAAAAGCTTTATTGCTATAAAAATGCAAATAAAAATACAAAATAAAACAAACCGTATAAAATTTTTAACAGAAAAAGAATAAGGGCAATGGGTGGCCTTATCGCTTAAAGTGATTTCTTCCAGGCAACCCACTGCACACAATAAGTTATTTTAATGAATAAAACGGGTGTCCTAATAAATATAAAATAATACTTACTGTGGGCGACGCGCTCGTCAATTAGTTTAATATAAAATATTAAGTTTTCGTTATTTATAAGCTCCGATTTGTATACTTTTAGTTTTAGAACGCACCTATAATGTATTAAATATTTTGCGCTAGGTGTCGCTTCTATCTATGTTAAAAAGTCAGTTTAGATCTGCGCCATCGCACCCGCCCGACACATTCCGTCCCGCATTTTTCTTAAGAGTGTGCGCCTAATATACAGCTTAAAAGTATTTTGTGTTTCCTTCACTGTGCTCAAAACCCTCACCGTCTACATTTTGTGGTCCTTCGAGCCGGATTTGAACCAGCGACCTATGGATCTACAGTCCTATTTCTAAAGATTTTCCGTTCATAAAAGACTCATCAGATATTAGCACAGCTCTAAAATAATTAAAACTAAAATTAGTCATTTTATTCGCAAACTACTTGTATACTGTGTGCCTATAATAATATTTATATATGTCGTAGGAAATTTGATAATTAGGTTTTTTGCAAAAAAAACTAGGGATTTTGCGAAAACCCGGATAATTTGATATAAGGATTATTTTTTCTAATCATTCTGTCAAAAAGCAGTTTTTTTTGCAAAAAACCTAGTATAATTGAAATTTTTTAAACCTTTCTTAACTCTGATTGGCTAGAAACTATGACTAAAGCATGGAAGTTTGGAAACCGCCGGGCGACATGACTGAGTGAGACTGAACTGAACCTGCCTGAATGACTGAACAAAGTGTGTGGAGTGCATAGATAATATTGAATATACACAAATAGATATGCGACTCTGCATTTTCGACGTCAGCGCCCCAAGCGGTAATTCTCCAAACCACATCATACAACATTATATACCTATAGATAGGCACCTACCGCACCTAACTAGCTTGGTAGGTACCTATATGTAGGTATTTTATTCATGTAGACATCTTTTTTAGGTTGAGATTAATTTCACAAGCGGACAGAAAGTAAAATGTAAACTTGGTTACATTTTACTTTCTTGCTTTACAGATTAATCTCAACCTTAAAAAGATGTCTGCATGCTTATTATCTTACAATAAGTTCTTAAGCAAAATGTAACTCAAACTTAATTTAAAATGAAAATTCTATAGGTATTTAATTAATAATATTTATTATTTTCTTCTTTTGGTATAATAATAATATTATTATTATTATTATTATTATTATTATTATTATTATTATATTTTAAACAGGCGGCTTTATAGCTGATGTGTTTAAATCTTGAGTGTCTTTTTACTTTATTTTTTATTTTTTGTTTTAAGATAGATATCTAATTTATTTTTAAACTGGTTAACAGATTCTGCATTAATAAGGTCAGAAGGCAGTTTGTTCCACTCTTTCACAACTCGATTTGACAGAAAGTTACGGCCTATGTTAGTTTTGGACTTTGTTGTGCTTAATTTATCAGCGTGACCCCGTGTGGCAGTGTAGGTGCTTCGTGTGAACAAATTCGCTAGTTCGGGGCAGTTGTAACAGCCACGCAAAATTTTAAAGGTCTCAATTAAGTCTCCTCTTTTGCGTCTTTTCTCTAATGTTGTCAGGTCAAGTCTTTCTAATCTCTCTTCATATTCGAGGTTTTTCAGTTGTGGTGACAGCTTTGTAAATTTTCTTTGTACTTTTTCCAGCATCGAAATGTCTTTTTTGAAGTATGGATTCCAGATTTGGTAGCCATATTCCAGAATTGGTCTTACGTAAGTAGTAAAGATTTTACTCAACAAGTTTGGCTGGAGTATGCGAAACGATTTTCTTATTATATAAATGAGTGAGTTGGCCTTTTTGGTAATCAACGTGATGTGAGCTTCCCATTTGAGGTCGTTTGATATGTGGACTCCGAGGTCTTTTTGTGTGATGACTCCTTCTAGAGTGGTGTTGTTCAATGAGTAATCAAGTTTTGGGTTGTTTCTTCCCATGTATAGTACGGAACATTTACTTTCATTGAGGTTGATTAGCCAATCCTGGCACCAATTTCCAATTGCTTGTAGATCAGCTTGAAGTTTGTCGTGGTCAATAAGAGGGTTAGCAAATAATTTGGTATCGTCAGCGAAGAAGCTGTAATTTGATTTTATTGTGACCTGTAAATCTGTTAAAAATATACTGAATAGGATTGTTGAAATAACCGATCCCTGGGGAACACCGCTCCATACGTGGAATTCGTCTGATAAGGATTCGCCAATTCGGACTCTGAATTTTCGGTCATGTAAAAATACTCTGATCCAGTTTAACAATTTTCCACGAATTCCAAAGTGTTCTAGCTTTGCTAGGAGCCTGTTATGTGGAACTCTATCGAATGCTTTTTCGTAGTCCAAGTACAACACATCGATAGGGTTTCTGTTGTCCAAATCTTTTGACCATGATTTGACACAAGTTAACAAATTGGTTATGGTTGATTTTCTTTTCATGAAGCCGTGCTGTTGTTCTACGATAATGTGGTTCTTGTCAAGGAATGTTCTTATAATGTCGTTAATTATTGATTCCATTACTTTGACAGATAGACAGGTAAGACTTATTGGTCTGTAGTTTCCTGGGTCTAGTTTGTTTCCTTTTTTGTAAATCGGTGTAACTGTAGCCATTCTCCATTTTCTTGGAACTTCAGATCTAATGAAGGAATCGTTAATGATGTGAGTTAATGGTTTCACTATGTTTTTGCATTGTTTTAAAATTAAAGCAGGAATTCCGTCAGGTCCCATTGATGTACTGTTTTTAATTTTTAAGAGTTTTTTAGCAACTATTTCCTCTGTGAAAATCACATCTGTCAATGTGTCTTCGACCCGAGCTGTTGAGATTGTAGGAATCCGGTCGTCTAGTTCTCTAACGTAGTTAGTTTCAAATCGTTTGGCAAGTGCATTGGCTATGCCAGCCTCATTAGAGACTGTCTGGTCGCCGTCGCGCATGATACGTGGTATAGATACTTTTGAAGATAGCTGTGTTCTGATGTAGCCATAGAATGCTTTGTTCCCTAGTTGTAGAATATTGCTCTCGAACTCAATTCTCGCTTGCCTTGTAGCACTAACTAATTTATTATTTATCTGGCGATAGAGTTGGTAATCTTGTGGGTTTCCGGTTAGAATATATTTGTTCCATGCTTTTTTCTTTTCTGAAATCTTTGCTAGTATATCCTTATTTATCAATTTTTTGTGGTTTCTTTTGGGTGGTTTTAAGTTGGGAGTACTGTTATTGGTCAGGGTCACCACTGTGGATTCGAAGAGGTCCCATTTCTTGTCTGTGTTTTCTTGAAGTAGAATCTTATTTAATAGATTATGTTCTAATATTTGTTTCGATATTGTATCCACATCGGATTTGAAATAGTTTTTCTTCGGTTTGCTTTGAAGCGTTTTTGTGTAGTTTGCATTTTCGACTTGGATGGAAATTGCTAAGACATCGTGGTCAGATTTGCCAATAGGTGGATGGTGTGTGATTCCCGTAATAAGGTTTTCGTCATTAGTCATTACCAGATCCAAGAGTGAAGGACGATTGCCTTGTCTGTGGCGCGTGGGTTTGTTTACCATTTGAAACAAGTTACAGTCAAGAAACATTTCTTCAAACAGATACTCACGTTTATAAGTAGTATGTTGTAGTTGCGTTAAAGGCCAGTTAATATTTCTATAGTTAAAGTCACCCATTACTATGACGTTTGTATTTCCCGAAAGATTAACGATGTCTCTATAAAGTTCTTTTTCTTCGGTTTCGCAACAGTCTTCAGGGCGATAAATACAGGCTATGAGGAAAGAATGTGATGCAAAACTTACATCTAACCATATTGCTTCAATTGTTTTATGATCTTTTTGGTTGCTATTGACTTTACACAGAATGGGATATTTACATACCTCTTGAGCCACGTAAATGGCTACACCTCCTCCCTTGCGGTCGCAGCGGTCCTTTCTATATAAATCGTAGCCGGGGATACTCACTAGATTGTTTGGTATACTGCTATTTAGCCATGTTTCAGTTACGGCGATAAAGGATGGTTTACATTGTGTCATACGGGTTGAAAATAGATCATATTTGGGCATAAGTGAAAAAAGATTAGTGTATATAAGTAGAATTTCTAGTATAGGTTGATGCGTTGTTTGTTTTTCTTTATTTGGTTTTATTACAGGTTTGGGTTTTTTTCAGCGGTTACAATTTTGGGGGAGCCATTGATGTATTTTATAGTAATACCAGTTTCTCCACCTTTAATGCGTTCCTCAAGTTCACTGCGAAGGATATTTAAGTGCTCTCTTTGCATTGGTGTTTGATCTGCTTTAATTTTCATACCTATGGACACCTTTTTTTTGTTATTCAGGATTTTAATAGCATCATGCTTGTTTTTTAAAATCACTTTTATTGGTCTTGGCCTGGTATTATCTTTGCTTGGATGTCCAAGACGGATTAATTTTACTTGGGCGAGAGAAACTTCTGTAGTTATTTTAGAAATGACTTTTTCACATTGTTCAAGATCGTGGTTAATGCGTTCTTCTATCACCTCGGACTGGCACTCTGGGGTATCAAATATAATAACATTCTTAGCTCTTCGTTTCCTTTCCATGAGTCCTTGTATGATTTCTTCTCGACTTGAAATGTCATTTCGTTTCTTTAGCTCTTCAACTTGTTTACGGAGCAGTTCAATGGATTGCAAAATGCGTGGCAAGTCTTGGACTGACTTCTTGCAGTCTACACACAGGAATTGTTCCACTCTTTCGACTGTTTTTAATTCAAAAACGCGAATTTCAGTTGGTGAGAGGCCTGCGCATTCCTGGCATATCTTGGAGTTACAGCAGTCACAACTATTACAAGACGTTTGTCACTACTGCCCTTCTTGCACTTTGTACACTTTTCCACACTGGGGGATGCTTTTGCTTTTGAATTCATTTTCAAAGTCAGAAATTAAGTTCGTTTTTTTTTTTTTATTATTTTTTGTGGGTAGATAGCCTAATTTATTTGGTGGAATTTATAGTTTATCACAATTGTTTGAGTTTAGAGTTTAATATGGTAGTTTTTATATGAAAACAGTTTCCCTATACACTAGTCACTAATTTCACTTAAAAGTTGTAAAGTTAAACAATTAAAACTAATTTTTTTGGAGAGCAATAAAAATTAGGTGTTTTGTTGATCACGGTAAAACTACCCTCTCCCTGTTGATCACGGTAAAACTACCCTAATATGCAATTTTTTGAAAATCATCTATATAATCATAGCTTTTACCTTTGGAAATTCTATTTGTGTGCCTACACCATGTTTTCATGTTTGCTTGAGGTATAGTATTGCGATTCAAAGTGGGAATGGCAAAATTTTCTGTATTTGAATATTTTTTTGTTGTCCAGTGCCAAAATATCACCACTAATATTCAACCATGTGCGGAATCTGTCTGGTTGTCTCTCCGGGTTCGGCAAACTGTGTAAGACTATATTATCCAAACCTGAAATGAATATGAATACTTAATTAAGATTTTTGTTTATTATTGTTAATGGTTACTGTACTTTTATTGCCATTATTATGTTTGTAAAATAAGTGTATGTTTGTCATTACAACCTAATCCGGTGATGTGATTTTGATCCCCTGAGGAATGCTAGAATATTTAAGGCTTGTTGCTAATCATCAGTTCCGTGCTTCAGAAGATATGGTTCGTCCGCCCCATATACTTTACAATACTTCTCACTGAATCAATGATACATTATGAGCTAGGAAAGAATCTGTCTATCGTACTTATTACTAACCTATTTTATGCCATTAATTGCTGTTTGAATAGAATTATGTGGAAACGATACTAAAATTTAGAATGATGGAAAAGTTTTACTTACGAGTTTTAGAACACCCTGGTACGCAACACCGTTGAGCAAGTTTGTTTTCAATATCAAACGGGATCCAAATCGCCAGCAAAATCAGAGTCCAGTAAACAAAGCAGCGTAAAATCGAATAAGGGAAAGATATCGGAGTCCAAGAAAAGCCAAGTCGTCGAAAAAGAAAATCCAAAAAACGCATTGTTCAAACGAAAACAAACAACAATTGAAAAAAAATGCCCGACCGGCCGGAAGGACACTGTGTCGTCATGATATTGTAGTGCTGCCAATTATCAATCGACTATCGATTAATAAAGAGTAAAAATAATAAACAGTATGTACAGTGGCGGTCTAGGATGGCGTAACACTTCCGGTTTTTCTTTATTGCAAAATAGCTCTTGTTCTTTGGTAATATAGTCTAGTGCGAACGAGAACATAGACAAATCTGTTACGCCGCCCTAGACAGCAACTGGACATAGTATGTTCGGTATGTTACATACCCAGCACATAATCAAGAAAGAAGAATATGCAGAAAGCCTAAAGCTTAAACTATGCAGAGAAAATTTTAAATAACAACTTTACAACTATGCCAAGCCTTGGCAAAATATACATAGAGTGATTCAGAAGAAGGTTTGAATGTGCGATACAAGCACATTATTGTAAAAAGTTCGGCGGTTAACAACAAAATAGTTCCTAATATAACATAGTAAAGCGATGTATTATTTCATGGGCGCAAAAGTTAAAATCCGAGCGCAGTGTCAAGGTTTCAAGAGTTTATTCCCGAGGGAATTATAGCTTGAAACTTGAACAAGCTAGCTCATGTTATATATGTATTTTTTGTTTTATCCAACGAGATTTTTTTCTAATCTAAAACATAAGAAAAATGAATACCTAGATACCTACCTACCTAATTCTGTTGACCTAAATCCACTTCACTTTAATCACTTATTTTTGATACATTACATTTAGTGTTACACAAATGCATTTTCGTACATTCATAATTGGTCAGACAAATCAATAAATAAACAATTAATAATAATATATAATGTAACTATTGTAAAATGATTGTATCATGTTCTACGGAGGGATAAGTTTATTGGGCCGGTTATCTGGTTCTGGTGCTATTGCGTAAATAGTACAGTGTGTCCGAAGAAGTTATATAAATTCCCCGGACAGGACACTATAATATTCCCCGGACGTATAGCTAGACTACAGCTAAACTCTAGCTCTGCTACATGTGCTTACAATCGATAGTCGATTTTACAATAGGCCACAACACTGCGTGCTAGGTGCAGATAGTGGTGTTGCAAATAAAAATAAAATAAAGGGTTACCGTTTGATAAAAAAATATTATTTCTCAGCGACATCTATCGTTGATTCTCCAAACTACTATTTTTTCTTGAAATTGTAGCGGAAATCTTTTTTGTTCTAAGCTATTTGGCTGTGGTGGAGTGTGGACGTCACTTGCTTCTTGCTTTGTTGATGTTGAATTTAAATTTTCTTTCTTGAACTTTAAATGTATGTCGATACATACCTACTATGTAAATCTTTATAATCAGTAAATTGTTGCCGTGCCATAATTCAACAAACAAACAACAGTAATTTCGTTTGGGAGAGCATCAGCATATACTTGAAAAATTACAATTAGTTCAATGCATGTAAGGGCAGTGAAGACAAAACATTTCTTTAAGATGATTTTATAAAACTTTTAGAGTTTCCTTTGCAATTACTAACTGATTTTGTCAACATGAACAGAAGCAAGAATAGTAACTCTAGAATGTCAAGAACGGACACTACCGGTGACACAGATTCTACGAACGGCAATGTATACCGCCTCATCACTGATGATAAACCACCCGATATCAAGTATGGAAAAGAGAGCTCTTGGGTCGCGGGAGTGCAGATGTTCGTGTCTTTCCTGCTAGCAGGGTTTGGCATGGTTGCTGCGAGCCTGCTGCTGGACCTGGTGCAGCACTGGCAGGTGTTCATGCAGGTCTCTGAGGTGTATATACTGGTACCTGCCCTCCTAGGCCTCAAAGGTAATTTAGAAATGACTCTAGCCTCAAGGCTGTCGACTCACGCTCACCTGGGACATCTTGAGACTCATTTGTGGGCTTTGGTAGTAGGAAATCTTTGTCTAATTCAATGTCAAGGGGTTCTTGTTGGGTTTCTGGCAGCAATGGCTGCGGTGGCTATGGGCTGGATACCAGATGGAGACTTTGACATTCATCATGCTTTACTTCTCTGTGCCTCTAGTGTGCTAACAGCATCATTTGCTAGTTTCATACTTGGTATGATAATGATAGGTGTTGTTGTAACCTCTAAAAAGTTAAATATAAATCCAGACAATATTGCCACACCTATTGCAGCTAGTCTTGGAGATCTGACAACGTTGGCACTGTTGTCTTGGATAGCCTCTCTGTTGTACAAATCAATCGGCACAAGTGTTTGGCTGCCAACTATTATTATAATAGCCGGGGCATTGCTTGTGCCTGTGTGTGGGTACACAGCTTGGAAGAATAATTTCACCAAGCAGGCTTTAGATGAAGGATGGGTTCCTGTTGTGTCAGCCATGGTCATCAGTAGTGCTGGGGGGTTAATATTAGATTATACTGTTTCTAATTACAAGGGTATAGCTGTGTTCCAACTTGTGATAAATGGCATTGGTGGCAACATGGTTGCTGTCCATGCCTCTAGGTTGTCTACTCTTCTTCACACTGGCCAGAAGGAGGGCTCAGTAGTAGGTAGCACTACTAAACTTCTATTGCTAATGGTGATACCTGGCCAACTAATATTTATTTATACAATAGGGTACTTAAAAGCAGGGCACACATCAATGACTCCTATTTTTATACTGATTTATATGAGTGCAGCATTGTTGCAAGTTTTCCTTCTTCTAGTTATAAGTCACTACATGGTAGTAGCTATGTGGAAGTTGGGGATGGACCCGGATAATTCTGCAATACCATATCTGACAGCTTTAGGTGATCTTTTAGGAACAGCTCTTTTAGGAGCTGCTTTTCACATATTGTATGCAATAGGTGATAAAGATAGTGATCTGGGAGATTGATTTTCTTGTAATTTTTGTTTACCATTAGCAAATGGCATTGATGTGGAATGTTTTGTGCCATTGGATTTTAATGTACTTAGTAATTTTTAGTATGTTATTTATTTACCTATATTGTTCTTGGGAGGTAAGACTGTACTTAAATATACATTGAAAAAAGTACTTTTACTTTGATACTCTTCTTATCACAAACTAAATTGTTTTACGAAATTTTATAGGAAAGTTACACTCTCATTTTATATTGAATATTAAATACTTACTAATAAAAATTGTGAACTTGTGCTTAATAATATGGTGCTATTAAAGATGTTGTGGAGTATGTAAAACCTGTCTACTGAAGTATTGTATAGCACATAAATTAATAGCAGGACATAGAACACCGAAACTAGCGCCACCCGCGAAAAAAAATTTAATATCTTCTATAATAAAATATTAAAAATGTGGAACAACATACCTATCGTCTAAACTTTAGCAGGTATGTATTTTAAATTAGGTAAGGTAAGGCTTTTTATCAAAAAAGGGCTCCCTAGTGCATTAGATCTTGGTCCCTAGTATTTTTTAAGAATATCTAGGTTTAAGACTGTTTTATGTATTACTGTATGTTGCTAAAAGTGGCCACTTTTGGATTTTTTATATTTGCCTTAGTTTTAAGATATAAATTTTATTTGCGGGTGGTGCTAGTTTTGGTGTTCTATGCCTCTTGATGAAAATTGTTATTTTTATATTGAACGTAATCTAATGTTAAATCAACTTTGCAAATAAATGAAATAAAATAATGTACATACTTATTTTTTTTATTTTTCTTGGTACAAATTCTAAAAACCACCTGTAAACAATTTGGCAGCTAACTCACCACTATGCCATGGGGACGGAGCACACTGGCTTTGTATCCAAAACAAATTTCCAAATTGGTAACAATGCAGACTGCCATACATTTCAAAACAAATTGTTTTGATATCGTGGCTGGCGATTGCATCACAGTCAGGTGGAGAAGCACTTGGGGTTGAATCAAGGCAACTGTTAATAATAAATCAACATAACACCAATTTAATTATAATTATAAGGTTAAGGACTTGGCAGTCATTTAATTTTAAATTCAGTACTTTTAAAACCAAGTTTTTATTTCCAACCCATAGTGATGAAAAAAAATGCAAAAATTGTAGTTTTTAGTTTATTGGCTTATTCTAAAATCAGATGATTACTTCACTTCACGCAACCTCCTAACTGCAGACCTGCAGGAGGAAGCAGCGGTGGTGGAGAAGACCCAGGCACCACCAGCTACCGTCCTTTTGCATCGCTTGCATGACCAGATGCCAACACAGGATCGCTTCATGGCATCCTAAAAAAGTAATAATGTGATTATTAATCTTATTTGCCATTTTTGTTTTCATGCAGCATACCACCATGGGGCAAAGTCTAGGAAACAATTGTAATAGCAATGCATTTTGTGAAACTTTCATACTTATAAAACTAGTGAATAACTATTTTAGTAGTAGCTAGTATTTGGACTACTGGTACCCCACTCAGGCTTAGGCCTCCTAGCACTAATCTGGGAGACACCACAAAGATACAAAAAGAACATTAAAATCTAACAAACTATAACAACGGCAATTCAAGATGCGTCAGATGTGCAATGGGCTTTAGTGTTTCTGATAATAGTGTAGGTATAAATTTGTTACAGAGTTAGAACTTGTACTTAACCTCAAAATGTTTGTTTACAAAATAAATTAAAATAAGATTAAGCTCTAGGGTTGAAGTTTTTTTTAATTTCGACTACCCTATTGCATTGATAGATATTATGCATATACCTATATCTAAAAAAATCTACAAAAAGACCGAAAACGTATGAAATTTTATGTGGCTAACCTTTCCGCAAAATGAGCAAGTATATTTTGCGTGCTGGGTCACTTCCATCTTCTTGACCATTTTACGAAGAGAGGCACCGTAACGTGT
Organism: Euspilapteryx auroguttella; assembly: GCA_951802225.1. Lineage (NCBI taxonomy): Eukaryota > Metazoa > Arthropoda > Insecta > Lepidoptera > Gracillariidae > Euspilapteryx > Euspilapteryx auroguttella. The sequence continues at coordinate 4,226,133 of OX637655.1, forward strand.
GCCATATTTTCCAGTAATTCCAACCTTCTTCGTGCGTTTGGCCTGAAAACATCAAAAAATATCGGTGTTTCACTGAACATTTCACAAACTATGGACGTCGGTTTCAAAGTCCCAGATGCAAAAATAAATCTTCAGGGTGCTAGCAAATTTCACTGAAACTCATTTGACATTCATAAACACTCGAAATAACTCTAGATTGCACTTATAATTGGAAATAATAAATCTCACCATTTTTGTAATCTGCCTAACAATTTAGTTGACAGCGGAAAGAGAAAAAAATAAATAAAATGTTGCCAGTAGTGATGAGTTACTCCCTCGTGAGGGCCTCGTTTGAGGGGGCTCGTTACAGTGAGGTGAGTGAGTACCTCGTATAAAACTCGTGAGGGGGCTCGTGAGGAGTGAGGTGTCGTGAGGAGTCAGGCGTCGTGAGGAGTGAGGAGGCGTGAGGAATGAGGAGTGAGGCGTCGTGAAGCGTGAGGCGTCGTGAGGCGTGAGGATTATGTTTCAACGACAAGTAAACGAAACTAACCCCAATAATGTGGACAAGGTGAGGTGAATGAGGAAGGTATAGCCTTGTTCAAGCCACACCAATAAAATGATTATTATTTTTATTATTATATTGCATTTATATACTTGTGAATGTCTATAAAAAGCAAAAATAAGGGGCTACGGGAAAGTTTGGGCCTGTTTTTGGGTTGAAATGCCTCGCCTCAAATGAGGGGTCCTCGTGAGGACCTCATTTAGCCAAATGAGGTCCTCACGAGTCCTCAATTTAAATTACTGAGTAACCCATCACTAGTTGCCAGTTGGCTAGGCTAGAGTGTTTTGCTTGGTTAGTTAATCTTTACATTTTTAAATCAATAGATGGCGCGCAGGTTTATTGTTTTCGCTAGGGTTCCGTACATTATTCTGAGGTTCCGTAGGAAATCCTATTAGTTTCGTAATTTGTTCTATTTTTTTTTTATTCGTGCATACTGTATTTGTATTGAAGATGCATTTTACATTAATCCATTTAATTTTACTCCATCGTGTAAATTAAATGTTATTTTTGTTGGCGAATCTAATAAATAAAATAAAATTAAAGTAGGCAAGGCGTAATCCGTCTTCTTCGCTTTTACTTTACTCAGGAACTTGATATTATTACAAGATGTTAATGGTATAAAAAAAATTGCACGAACATTCCCAATAATGGCAGGTAAGGCTCGTCTGCGACGCGTATGAAACGTAACATGGACTCGACGACGACGACGACGCGACGTCGACGGATCAAATATGACAGGATACTTACTCTTAGTTACCATACATACAAGCAACCAGAAAGGGGGTCTTTGGAGTTGACTATTTAAATTAGACTGGATATCTCGTTTACCATATTACATTAATTTTCCGGACAAGACTCCTACGACAACATTTTGAAAGCAACTTCGAAAAATTTAAATCATTACCGCTTCGTAAGAATGTCTCGAAACCGTGAAACAGGAACCATTTTTATTTTGAGTTGGAAACCTTAAAAAAAACTTCTTGTAAAGAAAAAGAAACAGGGAAGACATTTTGGAGGGAAACGAAAAGAAGATATCGGGCTTTCGTTTCTCAATTTTCTAAATTATTTTTTTGGCTATTACTGTGCTAGTGTTTTGGAATTAGTGTAAAAATGTGTGAGAAATAAAGGAAAGGCGCTTTTCGAATAATTCTGATCGATATCCCCCGAAAAGTTCCGTGTGTGAATGTGCCCTCGCATTTCAATGGGGATGTACACGGAAAACTTTTTGCAGATGACGCTCTTTTATGTTTGACCCATAACAATCAAGTGAAAAACAATAACAAGGCTTTTTTTTTTGTCCTGTGTTTATTTCTTCTTGCAACTATGTTTTCTTCTACGTTCTATACGATACAAAATAATACAGTGTAAATATTTTTTTTATTTTTTATATAGCCTCTTTTGTGTCCCACTGCTGGGCAAAGGCCTCCCCCGCTTGCTTTCATTGCTCTCTGTTCATTGCAGTCTCCGGCCACTCAGTTCCCAAGTAGGTATCGAGATCGTCCCGCCATCTTCGTCTTGGTCTGCCACGTTTTCGGCGTCCGTCGCGTGGGATCCACTCTGTGGCTATTCTCGCCCAGCGATCAGGTTCCATGCGGCAGACATGGCTAGCCCAATTCCACTTAAGTTGAGCGGTTGCTACACCAACATCTTTAATCTTTGTTTAAGCGCGCAATGTCGTATTTCGGATTCGATCTGTGAGTCTAACACCCAAAATGATCCGCTCCATTGCGTGCTAGCAAATCTTGAGTTGGGATTTTTGACAATCGGTCAGGGACCAGGTCTGGGCCCCGTAGGTTAGAATGGGCAGAATGCACGTGTCGACGAGTTTGCGCTTCAGAGTCAGCGGTAGCTTACCCTTCATAAGCTCTTTCATGGACCAGAAGCTCCTCCAGGCGTTTTCGATTCGGCGTTCGATTTCTTTATCTTGCCTGTTATCGAAGGAGACTATCTGGCCCAGATAAGTGTACTCGTCGACATAGCTTATTTCTTGCCCATCAACCTCGACCCTACGTTTAGTACTATTGGTCATGACCTGGGTCTTCGACCGATTCATCATTAATCCCACCTCAAAACTTGCTTTACTGACATTTTGGAGCATGTTCTGTAATGTTGGTGCATCGGGTGCAAACAAGATGATGTCGTCAGCGAATCGGAGGTTAGTGAGGCTCCTGTCGCCGACGACAAGACCCTTGTCCGTCCAGGAATCTGCCAAGCCTTGAAACACTTCTTCCAACACACTCGTGAAAAGCTTTGGGGATAGCGGGTCTCCTTGTTTGATGCCCCTTTCAATATTAAAGGAGGGACCAGGTAGGTGTAACTTTATATCAGCTGTGCTGTTGTTGTATATTGCTTCGATGATGTTAATATATGTCTAATCTATTTTTTGTAAAATAACGTCGAAAAACACAAAAAAATGCATTTTTATTGTATTTCACTTGTTTGTTATGGGTCGAACATATAGAGCGTCATCTACAAAAATTCCATTAAGGGCACATTTTTACACTAATTCCAAAACACTAGCACAGTAATAGCCAAAAAACTAATTTAGAAAATTGAGAAACGAAAGCCCGACATCTTCTTTTCGTTTCCCTCCAAAATGTCTTCCCCTTAGAGTATACATTACAGCTATAGAGGGAGTACATCCAAGTGGGAACAGTAGACACAGGTGAGAACAAAAAGGCGTTCCCGCCGCGAGCGTCTATAGTCTGTGATGATGGCTTGTACCGTGCGGTCCTGGAGAGATTTTGTTCGTATTTCGCTGTCACTATGGTGAAATGTGCAGTTGATTGTTGCAAAAATGATAACAGAAAACACACCAAATCGAAATCAAGTGTTACATTTCACCGGTAAGTCGATTTTCATACTTATTTTTATAAAAACAATTCAATAATCGCGGGGTTGAAGGAGACGCGAGAGGCGGGTACGCACAAGCCCGCCTCCACACCGCACCTAACCACACTCCCCACTTGCTCCCCACTCGAGATTTTAGTGATGTGCCGCGACCAACGTTAGAGTCGATGTTTTTTTATCAAATGTTTATAATCTGCAGAGTATAGTTATGTAACTGTATCACTAAAATCTTATGATAATCTTCTAGCTTTTATCTACTATAAGATATAAAAATCAATCGGGGTTTGTTTTCTCGCTAAAACTCTAGCCGGCCGGGCGGATTTAAGGTGGAAACTCTCGGTATGGCGAAAAATTCATAAATCTTTGTGTTTTTTATTTATTATGACGAAAGTATTCGTTTTTAACAGACTTCAGATAAGGAGGTTATCAGTTTGACTTGTATGTATGTATGTGTGTTTGTCCGCGATTGTCTCGAGTTTGGCTGAACTGATTTTGATGTGGTTTTCACAAAAGTATTTGGTACATTCAGGAAAAGGTTTTAGTACAGTGGTGGACACGATCGGCGTAACACTTCCGTTATTTCTGTATTGCAAAATAGCTCTTGTTCTTTGGTAATACAGTGACGAAACCATAGACAAATCTGTTACGGCCTCCTAGTCCGTGACTGTACCTATTTTATTGAAGGCAGGGGTCTCTTTTTGTAAAAAGGAAATTATTAATAACTAGAGGCTGCCCCGCGGTATTTCCCGCGCAGACTTCTCATAAACACAAAAATCCCGTTTTTTTTCCGTTCCGTTGGGAATTTCGGGAAATCCTTTCTTAGTGCTCACCTACACTCCCCAAGGAACCTACATGCCAAATTTCAGCTTTGTACGCCCAGTAGTTTCGGCTCTGCGTTGTCTGTCAGTCAGTCAGTCAGTCAGTCAGTCAGTCAGTCAGTCAGTCAGTCAGTAACGGAAGAGTTTTATATATATTGACTAGAGGCCACCCCGCGGTTTTTCCCGCGCAGATTTCTCATAAACACAAAAATCTCGTTTTTTCCCGTTCCCGTGGGAATTTCGGGAAATCCCTTCTTAGTGCTCACCTACACTCCCCAAGGAACCCACGTGCTAATTTTCAGCTTTCTACGCCCAGTAGTTATGGCTCTGAGTTGTCTGTCAGTCAGTCAGTCAGTCAGTCAGTAACGGAAGAGTTTTATATATATTGACTAGAGGCTGCCCCGCGGATTTTCCCGCGCAGATTTCTCATAAACACAAAAATCCCGTTTTTTCCCGTTCACGTGGGAATTTCGGGAAATCCCTTCTTAGTGCTCACCTACACTCCCTAAGGAACCTACATGCAAAATTTCAGCCCGCTACGCCCAGTAGTTTCGGCTCTGCGTTGTCTGTCAGTCAGTCAGTCAGTCAGTCAGTCAGTCAGTCAGTCAGTCAGTCAGTCAGTAACGGAAGAGTTTTATATATATTGATTGAAAATTTGAATGACTTTGCGTATCTAAAAAAGCCGTTTCCCACATTGGAACGTTGCAACGGTTTTGGAAGACAGACCTACTGATTCTGTGTATGTATTGTATGTATAGGGTGAAAGACCAAATCAAGTTTCTTATTATACACAAAATCGGTGACTCCGTCTTTCAAAAACGATAATATGTGATAATAACGATTAGTATGTGGGAGCTGGTTTTTTACATGCGCGAATTCTTTTAAACTTTTTTACATACCTACGCGGAAGAAGAGAGAGCTAAACTATCAGTACTGATGAAGAACAATCTTTCATCAACAATAAACAAAATTTTGAACAAAATTTCATCTTAATCGTGAAATTCAATTTTTTTCGCATTTTTTAATTATTCTGGCAAAAGTATTCATTTTTGATTAAGTTAGAAAATTTGAGTTTCGCGCCATGCCGAGAGTTACTTACCACCTTAAAGATATCTGCTTCAAAATTGAGTTGTAAGATTTCATCCGAACAATCATTCATACATACATTGCAATGCAATTTAAATAAATGCTTTTAAAAAACATAAATTGTTAATAAAAAAAAACATAAACAAAACGTTGTTTTTTATTTAATAAATCAACTAGCTTTCCCGCAAGATTTCTTCTGCGTAAAGTATTAGATGCAAAATAAGTATTAGATGTAAGTATACTTATGCACCCAATGCAAATAACTTATCGACATCTCGTTAATTGGTACGTAAGTAGTTGATTAACATCCCTAGCTGTCATACGCATATCTCTATAGGTATGTATAGCTCATCTGTCTACACTGCGCACTGAGTGATTGACTGTATAGGCTTGTTCTTGTGTTATTATTATTCTGAGGTCTTCCCTGTTTCTTTTTCTTTACAAAAAGTTTTTTTTAAGGTTTCCAACTCAAAATAAAAATAGTTCCTGTTTCACGGTTTCGAGACATTCTTGCGAAGCGGTAATGATTTAAATTTTTCGAAGTTGCTTTCAAAATGTTGTCGTAGGAGTCTTGCCCGGAAAATTAATGTAATATGGTAAACGAGATATCCAGTCTAATTTAAATAGTCAACTCCAACTATTTTACTGCCGCATGACGATTTAAATTTTATTTTGAGCTTGTAATGATTTATTTCAACTTGACCTATAGATTTTTGCTACCGCATCTGATAGTGATAATACTTGGAAAACCCCTCATTAAATTAATAAAAAGAAAGAAAAAGAAACAGATAATTTGTTGATTTTTGATTATACCTTATTTATATAGGGAAAATTAAAAATACCATTTTTTATTAATTTCTATTGCTACAGTGGCGCACATAGTAAATTTTTACTCTGGTGGCGCTCCCTTGAAACGAGCTTGAAACTCACAAGTCACATCCATTCCATCACAACTTTTGGACGTTATAGATCCCATTGCCTTATATTTATTTCGGAGAATTAAAAAACGTTAATTCCTTCAATCAATCAATCACCAATTACTACGCCATCAATCTGCCAAAAATTCGACGACCTACAAATTGTAGAAGGTCGAGATTTCCTACAATTTTATTATTGATAAAACCGTCCCGATCAACCGGACGGTCTAGTTTTAGCCAAATAATTAATAAAAATGTTACGAACGATCCTTCTACGAAACCAGGTATTGAGCAATAACCTCAAGAAAGTTGCCCGGTCGAATGCCACGAGATGTATGAGCACGGAATTGACCAGGAAAAAACACCAGCAAAAGTTAGTAATCTTATGTTCTTTAAGATATACCACGTTTATTTACGACCTATCTATTCTAATATAACTTTTGGCTTCAGGGATTTGTGTAATTACACAGCAATGTGAGGCTGTAGCCTCAATGCTGGCATTGCATAATCAAAGTGTCAATCGAATCTTGGTTCCAGCCAGCGGAAGTGTGTGCTTGTAAAAATCCGTATACCTATTAATAAGAATCTCATGTGACTTACTTACTGTACAGTAAATTGTTATGTCCATCTTTGAAGATGATAAAACCACAGAACAGAGTCTTCCTTGTTCTGTGGATAAAACTCAGTGTATGTTTTCTTCCATTTCCAAAAATATGTAAGTAGTTCATTTACCTACTACTTTGAATAATTTAGTATTGTTGCCTATTTCTTTTAGAAATGTAACATCATCTCAGAGTAAGCGCATTCTTACTGCCCCACAATGGACTGTCCCTACAAGAGGTTATGCCAGTTTACCATCGCACAACTTAGTTAATTTGCCTGCATTATCACCAACAATGGAAAATGGTTCTATTGTAAGCTGGGAGAAGAAGGAAGGGGATAAACTCAATGAGGGTAATGTATCTGACCACTATGAAAGCCATGTATTACATTGAAAAGCAAATTTTCTGTCCAACATCAAAACCTTTTACTTTTTTGTTCTGTAAAACACACAAGTCAAGACATTTAAAATAACTTACAACTCAGTAATATATACTCAACAACTTTAAATTTGTAGATATTAGAAAACAAATAAAAATAGACAAGATTTTATAATAGTAAATATAATGTATTTATTTCTGATCCTTTTATCAACATTTTTATGTCAGATAGTGTAATGGATAAGGAATATGTTACAAAAAATTTAAGGCTAAGTTATGTGATAAATTTAAACAGGATGGATTCAGGTGACTATTAGGTATTCTTCCTTGCAAATTATCAGTAATTTATCCCCATTTTTTACACCAAACCCTTATTCTTATTGCAGGTGACCTTCTATGTGAGATTGAAACAGACAAAGCCACAATGGGCTTTGAAACCCCAGAGGAAGGGTACCTGGCAAAGATCCTCATCCCGGCAGGCACTAAGGGTGTGCCGGTTGGAAAACTGCTCTGTATCATTGTTGAGAACCAGGCTGATGTGGCTGCCTTCAAAGACTTTCAGGATGATGGTATGATAACATTGAAATTATTTCTTTTTTATTTTATTTTATTTATTTTGTTTCTTAACTTTTATTCTTCTATATATATTGTTTCTTAACTTTTATTCTTCTATATACATATTTAACTTCTTATTAACTTTTACCCAAATGTGCATTTATTTGTGTATGATATTTTCCTTACTACTGTTTATTGTTATTTAAAAGATATAATTTTAGAATACATTATGCATTCATTACCTCATGTTGTAATTTGTTTTATACATACTCATTGGTAACATTTGGCAGAGCTAGCATGTAGGTAGGAAGACTTAAATTACAAAATATGTATATAAAAAGTTTTTACCACTCACTTATTGATAATTTGTAAGATTTTGATGCCTAAATTGTAGCATTTAGGCATCAAAATCTTACCTACTATTTAATTTTATTTATCCTTGCCATGTGTTTACCAATTTGTTTTGATAGAGCATGCAATATTATGATTTTAACTTTTAGTTTTGAGCTCATATTCAAGGATACCAAGGTTAAGATGGACTTTAATGTTTATTTTCGTCATTTACGGCCAGAAAAGTTTAAAATATTTTGGATCCCTTATTCCCATAATAATAACAAATGAATGGTGTTTGAAACAGAATAAATCCATGGGATAATTACATAACAAGTGCATGATTAACATAACCCCGTGTGACTTCACAGGCACCGCACCCCCGCCGAAGCCCGCAGCGCAAAAAGGTTATTTTAAATATTGACTCTTGATAAAAACTATTTGCTTTGCGATAAGATTGCTTTGATTTTTATAAATACGAAATGTAACCAGCACATCAATTTACCATACTTACAATTTTCTTTTCTTTCCAATGTTACAAAGACCAGAAGACACTTCTTCTGAAGAATGTTATCTATAGTATCTTGAAGTGTTGGGCTACTTACAGCAATTGAAAATAATAGTTTTTAAAATGCTATTAATTCTTTTAATACTTTTTCTGCACTGTATTGAAAGGCATAGTCTGTAAATAGTGGCAGACTCCGTCAGCGTAACACTTCTGGTTTTTATGTATTGCAAGATAGCTATTGTTTTTTGGTTTTTACAGTCTAGGACGCACGGGACCAAAGACAAAAGTTTTACGCCGTCCGTGTCCGCCACTGTACTAGGTATCTTATGTACTATTTTCATATATTTTTATTGCTTTTATAATATTACTAGTCGACCCGGCGAACTTCGTACCGCCTCACCTATCCCTTTGTTGTGCATGTATTATACTTATAAACCTTCCTTTTGAATCACTCTATC